>JABUQX010028126.1:0-47973 GCA_015478945.1 Trachelipus rathkii
CTAAATGAAGAACCTTGAGCATTATCTTTGCTTTACTATAAGTGATAATAAATTTAGTTTGACCATGCTTATCTGTTTACGACATAGTAATAAGATAGTTTATCACGATCATTTTGAAACTTTATATATATCCATCATTATTCTTTACTAGGTAGCCACTTTGGTATCACTCATGCAACTAGACAACTTACATAAGCGCCCCTTGAATCTAAATTATATATCATAATATATACATATATATATACTATAATACTATATATATATGACACGTTATAATAATCATAATAATTATATATATATATATTAATAAATAATATAATATATATATTAAATAACTTATATGAGTTATATGAGTTATCGAAGCATATAGTCCCAATTAAGTAAAGTTGTACTGATGTCTGTCTTTTAATTATGTATTGGGACTTATAACTGAAATTACAAGTTATATCTCTTGGCTCAAATGTCTATAAGATATCAGAACCTATTAGCGAAGGTTACACGCAGTGTTCCAAGTGTATTACATTGTATCAATATCAGTACATAACGAGATCAGTCATTTTCCAGAATATGTTGTTTAGTATAACACTTTTGTTAAATTATTTTTTGATGTGTTTTTTCCATCGTTCAATCTCGGATGACCCTCCTTCATTTTACAATAGGAACATGTAGAGAAGAGGTAGAAATCGCACGGAGCTAGATTTGGGCTGTATGGAGGATGTGGAAGTACTTGAGTGTTTTTCTCGGCAGAAATTCCATAATTGAGAGCTCAGTGCGAGATGGCGCGTTTATATATTATATATATATATATATATATATCTATAAAAATAAATATCATAATTAGTATTTCTTTTATATATACTAAATATTATATAATTTAATATCTAATAATATACATATATATATATATATATATATAAATAAGTCACATATATATAAACTTAAATATATATATATATATTATTAATTAAGAAGCCTTTGGAAATAATTTTGTTAATCAAGTTTTAAGAAGGAAAAATCCTAAAACTTATTGATAACTTTAAACAAGTTAATCCTACTTAAACCTAGAACTCAACTTTTTCCTTGTGAGAGTGTATAAAATAAATAACTTTTCTGAACAATAATATCGCCCGGACTAGGGTCATGGGTATGCTCGGGCCCTTTTCTCCTGTGCCTAAGTTATACTATATTTTTTATATGAGGAAAACTATGCATCTGAAATTTATTATAATATTTCCCAACTCCAAAAATTCTACACTAATGTTCTCTGTAGCAGATATGTGGGATGACATTTTTTGCATCTATTTCCTTCCATCACACTTTATTACCATCATAATAGCACCAACAATTTTTTTGGATTTTCCTTCAAACATATTAACCTAACATTAAATTACTAATTGAAACTTCTAAAATAAGATTCATACCCATTCCATTGATGTTCTATAACCTGGTCCAATTAACCTTTCTACCCCTTTACTCATCACTCTGTATACCTAAGTCAAACTTACTTTTACAACCCAAGTATATACATAGGTTTATCATCCCATTCCTAAAATCCAAAAATATATATATAGTAAAATATGAACTTTGGATTTTTATTATAATCTACGAATATGCTACTCTACTCTTTCCACAAAACTGAAATTAATTACTTTTCTCTATTTTAAAGAGTAAACTTTCTATAACCTCATTTCAATTTATACAACGCGCTCCTTAAACAGCAAACAAAAACTCCCCTTTTTATCATCCTCACAATTATGACCCTCTAATAAGAACATTTTTACCCATACCTACACATTACTCTCTTTTAAACAATTATAAAAATATCATTTTACCACCATAATATTAACATCACCTCTTCAGAAATCTCCCCATAAAGCTACTTTTTAGACCCATTCGTATAATAATCCGATCATCTTAAAAAATACCTTTAATAAAATCCTTGCCTTCTATGTGTGATACTACACTTTATACATCAGAGAAAGTCCACATGACTTTTAACGTAAAACTGTACCAACAACAAACATGACTTAACACCACTTAACACCGAAAATTGACCCTTCATCATTGCAATTTCGTTGCGCCACTACTATAACAGCATACTTATTAGACATTAACACAATGACCCTCTCATACATTCAAAGATTTACACAGAAAAAATTACTCGAATCACTCATACTGACAAAGTATTTCCTTTAACACCACATAATTTTAAATAGACACAATAAGGTGAGAACAATACCAAATTCGGGCCTATTTCAGCTGATAATAATACATTTATGAAACTCCAACTTAATTTCTTAAAATAAATCTTAATGTTAAGATGTAAACTCTATCACTTTTTAAATGTTTTATTGTTAATATTAAATTTAATTTTTTAGTCTCACTTTTACAACAAGCCAGCACGCTGATGAGATCTTTCAGAAAAGACAAGTAACAATTACAAGCTAGACATTAAAATGATTATCTCTTTGATGCTAATTTTAATAAAACATAAGATTCTACATAAAGGCTTCTATTATATACCTATCTTTTAGCCGATCATTGCTGATCGTACAATTTACTATATATACATTATATGCACTATAATATACCCGGTTATAAAAAATAATAATATCAATATAATAATTATACTCTCACATTCTAACCAATTAATATATTATACTTAATATATATATATATATATATATATATACTATATATAGTAGTGATAAAGATCATGATAAGTAATTACAAGCTTATTATAAACTGCTACATGAACTTACAACTAAACTTACATCTAGTATCATCTACTCTGCACAGTGGCATTATTTAAATTTAGTTCGCTTAAAATAGAATAGCATGCTTGCCAGGTCCGTCCTGTCATGGTTTTCCTTTTAGGGTGCTGATTTTTATGAAGTGGCTGTATGTTGAGATGAAAGTCGAGAGATAAAGTCGCAGGTGTCAAAGCTAACCTGTGCTTGTGGATGTAGATAGACAGTAGAGCACACAAAATTGTCAGCTTTCTTGTACAATGTTTAGATACTTATCGATGGCCTCTTCTCATTCTAGAACAAAACTGAAGTTTTATTACATTTTATTAAAATTATCTTTTGAGTGTGCAGCAGAGAAATTTTTAAAGTTATGGATATTGTGTACAACGCGATGAGGATATACTCTATGACTTCTATTCTTGAACCAGTTGAAGCTTTCGACTAAACATTCAATATCTAGAAGCTTTTTTCATACTAACATCTTTGAGCTTTTCTGAAATGACTTGAGAAGAGTAATGGGGATAGTTGTAGTTTCATCCCTTACAAATATGTTCAGATTTATTCTTTTCTTCTTGAACTCCTGTAACCTTTTAATACATAATAGTCCCACGCTTGCAAAGGGCGAATTTAGCTTTTGGGGGTTGTTGATCTTCATTTTAGCTTACCCTGTAGATAGGAATTAAAATAAACAGCAGCTAGTACAGAAATAAACAATATAGTCCAATGAGAGAAATTCTCTTCGTACCATGGAGTTTTTTTATTCTCAGCATTTAAATATAGATGGTATAAAGTTGAAGGTTGAATTCATTAGAATATAACCCAAATTGAAACATAAGGTGCTAGTTAAAAATCTTCGAAGTTTTGCAAATTGCATTTTGTGATGTGGAGGTCGCAAGTGAGTGAACTTGTCTGAAAGCGATTGAAGTCAACTCACAGATCCAATTCATAACTTTGTTGCTTCAAAATTTTTCTGACTCAAACTCTACTACTTGAAAGTTACTCGACTCCGACTCCCCCTTTTCAAAATTAAACCGACTCCGACTCCGACTCCAACATTGTCAAAATTACCGATTCGATCTCGGAGATTTCGACTTTCTGACTTTCCCACTCTCTCCCAAAATACCAGACCTCCCACGACGTTCCTGACTTTCCTGACTCACAACCACCCTGCATGAGCAAAATACGAGTGGTAGCTATCTCCACACGCTTCACCTCCTTTGGTTTCCTCCTTCTCTTTGGTTTACTTATTTAGTCCTAGCTTTATTTTCTATTAGTCGCCTCAATATCGGCGGCTTGGTCTCTCGATGGACGCTGACTTCTATCTTGGTGTTTCTGTCAATAGTGGTGTTCCTCAGGGTTCGGTCATATCTCTACTTTATTCTTACTTTTTCATTAATGATCTTTTATGATCTTCTCACTATCTAACTCTATCCACTCATATGCCGATGACTCGACCATTCACTATTCAACTCATATCAATTCTGCCTCCTTCTTTTACTTCTAGAATTGACTCTCAGTTCTGATCTGGATAGAATTTCCGATTGGGGTCGTCTCAACTTGTGAATTCAATTCTTTTATAAACAACTTCTTACAAATTCCCTCTCTAAAAAACCTTCTTTAAACATTTGCTATATCGTTTGACGGGTTTCTCGTCTCTCCTGCCGACAATAAAGATATCCTGGGCCTTAACATAAGCAAAAAAAATGTCTTGGAAACCTCACATCAACAACGGTGCTTAGGGCGGCTCCAAGAAACTGGGGAGTTTGTTTTAGACTGCGAGATTTTTCCTCTTCTCAGTTTAACTCCAGCTATACAAGGGTCTCATCCTCCCTTGTAAAATGGGAAAAATTTCTCACATCTGGGGGGGGCTCTGGTTTCACGCCCGGCCTTTGGATAGGGTCGAGTAAAAAGGCCAAAATAGGAACTTATATATTAAGTGTACTGGTACTGTTCCAAATTCCAATTGACCTATATCTTATGCTAGCTGGCCGATATTGGTCTTTTATCTCTTTTCTACAAAAAAAAAAATAGGTACTTACACGCCGCAGGTGTTCGAGGAACCTTACCACTCCGCAGTACCACCACTTTTCGACACCCAACCTCGTGCACAAAGGGGTGCTGTGTCTGCGCACAGAGTTTTGTGGTAGATATTGGTACTCACCAGGCTAGTATTACCTGCCGGTTGCTCTTATCCTTCTTTCCTGACACCATCTGATACTGATGGGAAATTTCTCTTCTCCATCTCATTCCTGTGTTTCCTGCTAGAACTTAATCTCCCTACTTTAAAGCCTGAGCGCTCTGGGTACTCATTTTTCTGCGTTAATTTAGCCATAGCGGATGAAATTTGTTGGTCAGTGGGCAATACACCACAACTCTCCCTGAACTAGGGCTCTGCCGTGAGAGTGAAGACAATGCACAGTAAACTAAATATATATTTATTTGTAATCATTAAATACTATATATTATAAATATATATATATATATATATATTATGTTGTATATAATATTATAATATAATAAAGAAAATAAGTAATATAAAAATATAATATCATAAATAAATTAATATATTGATATATTTATTAAATATATATATATATAAATTATAAATTAATTATATATATATATATATATTATAATATATCAGTGGCGTGCCTCGTGAACCGAAACATGGGGAAGGCACCATATTCACATATAGGTATATTATATCGATAATATATATATATATAATATATAAGTATATATCGGTATTTCAGATAAATTAATTTGGTATATAATAGTATATATATGCTTATTACTACTATATAGTATGTACATATATATAAATATTTAATATAGTATATAGCTATATACAATGGTAACTAGATATATATTAGTATTTATTATATTTAGAATTTAAATAATAATATATATGGTTATAGTATTAGTATATATATTTGATTGATATAGTATAGATATAATATATAATATTCTATATATATATATTATATATTTATTACCTTTATTATATTAACTAATAATATAACTATTATAATATAATATAATATATATTATTATATAATATATATATATATATATATTATATATTATTTAAAAATATACTAATTATATATATTATTATTTAAACAGTGGAAAGTTATTCTCTCCTCTTATATGTCTGTCTGTATCAACTTTTGCGAAGAGATGTAGTGAATAAAGCGCCGTCGGAGGAATATAGTTTAATAAATAAAATATCTTTCCGTAATTTTAAATAATTTATACATGACAATTTCCATTCGTAAACACCCATTAGTAAAAGATTTATAAATATAATTTTAACATACAGCTTGTCAATCTCCATAGCATACTCAAAATTTCATCAAATTTCGTAATCCACGAGTTACCAAGCCCTACAATAATTTAAAACCCGAGGAAGTTTCTCTTTAACCATTTTATAGTTCTACCATACCTGTCCGTACGGCATTTACACCTTGGTCTCAAGAGTCAAATACTACTCTCCTTATAATCCTGCATTGTGCGTGATCCAAAAACCTTGCAAACCAGTTATATTCATCGAAGTTTCCATAATTCAGCATATCACAAAACCACGTATGCATTCTTTATGTTATTGACAACACAGTTTCATCATGGGGAGGATGGCTATCTACCTTGCAGTTTACAGTTAAACCTAGACTGATTGACAGGTTGATCCAAAATACCCTCTAATCACTTAAAATCTTTACGTGCGTGAACTTAGCGCTTGCCCCTGCATGAGTCCCAATCTGGGACTTTTTTCCTTCGCTTCTTACACCTTGGCAACCGGTCTCAATATAGTAATTTTAGTCTCTCTCCTTCTTCTCTCTCTCTCTCTCTCTCTCTCTCTCTCTCTCTCTCTCTCTCTCATCTCTCTCTTCTCTCTTCTCACTCTCTCTCTCTACCTCTCTCGATATATATATATATATATATTATATATATATATATTATATTATTATATATTATATATATATCATATATAATATATATTATAATATATATATAATATTAATTATATATATTATATTATATATATATTATATATATATTAAATAAAGTTTTTTTATTTAAATTTAAAAAAAAATAGTTTTCTTTATTTTGTTTCACAATTTATTGGCAAGGGCAACTCTAACTTATGAAAAGAGTTGCCCAATTTTGTGTGAGGATATTTATTTTAAGACGCTCGAGAGGAGGTCTTTGTTGGAAAACTCCTCAAATAGAGAAAAACAATAATAAGGTTTCCCTTTTACGTTTTCCATGACCAACCGTGGTTTTTAAAGCATTATAATTAAGCTCTCTAGTAGGCACAAATCGAAAAGACCTATTTACAATGAATTTTCATAGATGAAATTATATTCGGAAGAAAATAAATGATTTTTAATGTAAAATTAAAATTGCTTGAATAAATCATTTTAAAACATTAATTTTAATAGAATAAATAGTCAATTTGATATATTTTATTACATTAGTTTCTTTTATTTTTTTTAGAGGAGGCCCGGCCTACTGTGCCTTCTCCCGTAAAGCCGCGCCTGATACTATTATATTATATATTATATATATTATTATATATAATATATATATATATATTTATATATATATATTATAATATATACTATAATATTATTATTATTAATATATTATATATATATATATTTATATAGTTTATATATATATTACGTGGTTTCTGGATGTAGTAAGACAGGGTGGGGTGTTGGGGAGTGGGCGGTTAAGGGTCGGGCCTTTGGGTCTATTGATTATAAGGTAATGTACCGGTTCGGTCATATCGCATCAATCATAAAGAAATTCTTAGTTTGACAATCACCACCTTTACGGCTCATTTCATCCTAATATTTTATTCTTTCGCGAGCTTTCAGCTGGCCAAGGACTTCCTCTCTAAACAAATTTCAACACATCTCTAACTTGCATATAATCTATTTTTATAATTTCCGCATACTGAATGGCGGAGGTCTGTTGCCTACATTGTACTTAAGTAACTAATGCTGTAACGAGAGTCTCTCTGAATCTTCGAATCTCCCTAATTTTCTCGCCATGTTCTTTTTGCGCCTAATAAATCCTGTTCTCACACTAACTAAACATAATTTACCATTATTCTGGTGTGTTCTGCTAACTGCTCTCCTTTCTAAGGCTACATTAAAGAAACTGATTTTCCGACTCTTTTTTAGATATCTTACCTAACTTCTTAAAGCGAGACTGTATATTCTTCCTTCATCCAACTGCTGGTAAAGTCCTAAGTGTTTGACGGTACTCTTAGGGGATTCATACCGTACACCCACACTGACGTGGTTGGCCGCTCCTCTATATGCTCAGACTCTCAGGTGAGGAAGGAGTGCTAAAAAACATTCAGTATTCCTCAACGATCTGGAACAGTTGATTAAAGACCTTACCACGTCCCCAGATGTCTAAACCAATTTCTTAAACACTCTTGATCTTATGCTTCACCACTTTTCTTCTCGCTACAAAATACACAATTTTCCCTCATATCGGTAATTCTGAACCAAATCTTGTAGCTCTCAAAGTATAACAATTTATTTTCAAGCAGCTCGCCCTGCTCCTAAGCGAACTTTCCTGGCACTTTTAATCGGGCTAAAATTGGGATGCAATTGCGTCAACTTTTTTGCCAACTATCGTGGAATGAAATCTTGTTTTGTTCCGGAGAACGCTTCTGCTTCTGCCTGAAATAGGTAGGGGCCGTGATCACGGATGGAATGAATAGGTTTCCATTCATCTCCACTAAATCCATTTCTCCCCCATAAAATGTGTTGTGCTGTTTATCATTTCTCTTTTGATTTTTAAAATATTAATGTAAGTAAGCATTGAGCATCATCTTTAGCTTATTTATTTTTTTATATTGAATAAATTCCTCTTAAATTACTTTTTTTTCCATCTTCTGTGGCAACTAGTGCCATTGGAGCAAGCGTGACATTGCGTATAAGGGTTTGGGAAGAAAATACTCGTTCTCCTACTATACTCTAATAATTTTTCTCTCTGCCGAAATCGGATGGCGGGGATATTTATTCGACTGGCCAACGCGTTCTTACACTAAAAGGAGGTGTGCTGCCCTTCTTGGTTCTCCTTCTGATAAAATTTTCGTTTCTTTTTAGCCTTATTACAGAAACACTTGAAGCAGATTCTGATGATGATGGCTTTGACAAACACTATGATTCCGTTTGTGCTGAGTCTCCAACGCCTGACAATGAAGTAGACTTGGATGACTCTTTCAGTAGTTTTAAGCATGAAGTCAATGGTGAAGGATTTGTTGTCAGAGCTAAAGAGGTAAAAAGCGACTTAGTATCGATTTATGTCGAGAAAAGAATTCGAGAAAGATTAATGAATATTTATAAAAAAGTTTGAGAGATATTTTTTGGTACCTAATGGTACACAGTTTAGTAGTGGAAATAACACTAGGTATTTTATATTGTAGTTGACAATTATAATATTATATTATGTCATTGTTTCAGGTGCTAAGTGAAGATGGAATTCACTACCTTGAAGATGGCCATTTTTGGATTCAAGTTCCAGGTCTAATGGAAGAAGACGAAGACGACATTCCAGATACAGTTCCATTCCATAAGCATACAAAATTAAAATTTTCACAGGACCCAATAAAGGTTAGTGTTTTATTTATTTTTTATTTTATTTTTAATATTTTTTAAAAAATTTTCTTCTACAAATATTATCATATTAAGCGTAACCAAAAATTTTAATAATATTTAATATTACAAGACATCGAAATTTTATTAATTTACAACGATGTTAACTGTCGCACGCATGATCGATCATTCAGTACTTTGCTCTTTTGGGAATGCTTTTTATTTGGCGTGTTTTCGCAAGCCTTATTGCTTATCAGTGATAAAGGATCGTTTTAGACTAAGTCATATATCTTATCATATTTCTTTATATCTTTTCAATTATTATTCCTTTTTTCATACTGAGATGATGTATAATCATAAGAATAATAAGACTACTACTACTAATATTACTACTACAAGAAGTTACCAGGGAAGGATGGAACATCAGTAGGACTGATCAAGGAATAAGAGAAAGTATAGAGCGCAATATGCAAATTCATAAATGTATGCTGGAGTAACGGGGAAAGTTGTCTCAAAGATAGGTTATAACCATTATACTTCCGATATATAAGGGAAATGGAGGAACAAGAGTTTGTGGAAATTAAAGAGGATTATCTTTAATAGGTCATCTAACATAAATACCCTAATGAATCTTAGAAAAAAAGGTTTAGAGCAGTATTAGAACCTTAATTTGTTGAGGAGGAGCATGGATACAAAGGCAACGGAAGTACGACGGATTTTATTTTACCTTAAGAGAATAGACGTTGAAAGGATAAAGGAAAATGATAGGAAGACGTTTGTGGCCTTTATAGATTTGGAGAAGGCCTTTGATTCAGATTCAGTACCCATAGTTAGATTGGGAGACCCTAAGTAGGGATTTTTTTTTATATAATTGTGTATAGCTAAAACCTATGGTACCAATAAAAGGGAGGTACTTAGGGCAATGACCGAAAAAAAAACAAGAGTTTGATTAGGAAATGCAAGGGGGGAGTGAAACCCATTATAAGAGTTCACAGCCAGGATGATAAAGCTAGATTGAAGTGGCGGAAACATCTGGAGAGGATTCAGACGAATAATGTGGCAAGAAGGTGGGGTGAACGACGAGAAAGGTGAGATTAAAAGGAAGAGATGGAAAAACTCCATGGAATGTCGTCTAAGAAGACATTTACTCCCATTGATGCAAACCTTAATAGAGGAGCATGTGCTGCAAAACTGGGGGAGATGGAGTAGGTGATTATGATAGAATAAACTTTGATAATTCATTATTATTATTTATCATATATATTAATTATTATCATTATTCTTAATCTTATTCTTTTTATTATTATTATTATTATTATTATTATTATTATTATTATTATTATTATTATTATTATTATCATTATTATTATTATTAGCTTTACAGTACGTTTTCTGTAACGGATTATGATCGAAGGAACGACGAAGTAGATCCAGTTGCTGCAAGCGCCGAATATGAATTAGAGAAAAGAGTGGAGAAAATGAACGTTTTTCCAGTTTCAATTGATAAAGGTTTGTTAAATGAAGTTATGTTTTGTTCTTATTTTGGAATTAAAGTAAGTCATAACAATTTTACGGTTTCCTTGACTTCTGATATTAATATTTAAGCCGTTGAATGCAGAAGCGGTGTAAGTTAAAAAAAAATTGAGAAAATTAAGGTTAAGTTGACATTTTGTATTGTATTCAATGGACAACTGTTACACATTCGCTGCCATATCTTGAGAAAATAATTGAGGTTGACTTACACAATTTTAGGATAAATAGGTTGGAGGTAGAACAATCTAATAGTGGTGAAAAAAAAAAAAAAAAAAAAAAAAAAAAAAAAAAAAAAAAAAAAAAAAAAAAAAACTTGCATCGCTCTTGTATTCAATGACTCATTTAGTGTTGTAAATTTTATTACTTTTATTATACATTTGGAGGTTGTTATTTTAATTATTTATTTTAAATGTTTTGAATTTAATTTTTAACAAATTTTAAGTTTACTCATGTTATTTAAAGATTTTCTTATATCGCAGGTGATGGAGGATTAGGTTTGAGCATTATTGGAATGGGAGTTGGTGCAGACGCGGGCGTCGAAAAATTGGGCATTTTTGTTAAAACTATTAATCCTGGAGGAGCTACTGATAGGGATGGAAGAATTAAAGTAAATGATCAGGTAAATATATCTAGATAATAATAATAATAATAATAATAATAATAATAATAATAATAATAATAATAATAATAATAATAATAAAATAATAATAATAATAATATCATATATCCCTGTGTGTGGGGAAGAAAGAATTCTCACAGCGTACGTTCTGCTTGTTGTAGGAATCGACTAAACGACAGAGATAGTTGGGTTGGCGATCTTCTACCACTTCTATTCTTGCTAGGAATACTTATGCATCCCTCGGCGAAATTGTATGAATCGTATGGGTACATGGAATATTAGGGGAATAAATGTGAGAAAAAGGAGAGAGATAACGTATTTAAAGGTAAATTTGATTTGCTTGCTGTGACTGAAACTGAGATTTAAGGAAGCGATGAAGACGAGTGGTGCGGTTGAAATATGTGCGTGCTGGAGTAGAGAGGAGGAGTTGCGATTCTGATGAGTGACTTGTGGCAAAGAGCTATGGTGGATTTTTTTTATGTGAGTACTAGAATACTGATGATTAAATTTAAGTTTGAGAAGGTAAGGGTTGTTGGTAAAACATACGTCTCATCTGAGGCAGTGAGAGAGGGAGTCCTTTCTGGATAATCAAATGATTTTGACAGTGGTGATAGGCTTCAGATGATGTGTGGACGACTTGAAGGTTGGATAGGTGATCGTAAAAGAGATGGTATAACAGGGGCCTTAGTGGTTGCGGAAGAAAATGAGTAGGGCGGGAAGGTGATTGATTAGTGTAGGGAAAGATGTATGTGTGTAAGTAATACATTCTTCGAACACGAGAGTATTCAAAGCTTATACTAATTGGGTAGTAAGATGCTACCGAAGTTGAAAATGATAATATAGATTTGTGTTGGAACAATGGGTGAAGAAAGATGTGAAAGAGTGTATGGACGTTAAATCAGTAAGGGGGTTGGGAATGGGAATGTCAGATCATTGTTGTCTCCATAGATGGAGAGGAAAGAGATAAGGAAGTAGGGAGAATTAAGAGTAAGAAATTACAGTGAAACATGGTTATAGAAAAGTAGGTGAGAGCGCTTGCAAAAATAAAGCAGTTTAACGGAAACAAAATGAAATGAACAAACTGGACGCAACAGAATGAATCTGTTGTTTTAATAGTCAAAGAATGTGATGTTTAAAGTAGAAGTAAGAGCGTCAACATGGAGTGGTCGAATGAAGAGGTGATGCAATCGGTTAAAAGTAAAAAAGAGAGACGTGGTTGAATGTGCTAAAAGCCAGTGATAAGGTGATTCAAGCGGTTAAAAAAAAGTAAAAAAAGTGGTTGAATGTGTTAAAAACCAGTGATGAAGCCTCAAAAGAATGGTGTATGGAAATATATTTAAGGAGGGAAATGGAAACTAAAAGTTGCATACGTAGAGGAAAAAAGGTAAATATGAACATTTGAAAGGTGGAGATGGAACTTACATGGGAGATAGAAGCTTTTGAAAGATAGTACGAAAGGTTAAGAAAGAGAGTATGGAGAATCTTCATAGAATAAAATAATGACTATGGATGGTACTTTCGTGCCCGTTGAAATGGATTGAAGAGAGTGTGGAGAACACTTTCGAAAACGATGCGTAACAGCAAGATAAATATGGTGATAGTAATGTGTGTGGTATGTGTAAGAAGAAATAAGTTTGTTGAGGAGGAGGTAATAGGCAGGTTGAGGTGAAAAAGTTGAAGAATGGTAAATCCAAGCTGCAGATATATATAGAATCTGTGAAATTAAAATGGAGGAGAGATGGATTACTGGATACGAAGTGTTGTAACAAAGCAGTTTTATAGGGAAGTTCCCAAGAATTGGAGAGAGCAATTATATACCCTGTAAGGGAGTATAAGAGGAACTGTGGAACTATAAGGTAATTATTTATGAGTTTGCTAGGAAAGTATTGCTGATTTTGTTTGAAAAAGATTGCGACGTAGTGACAGGACTTGACTGGCTAAATAACTGGGTGCATTTAGAGGTGGTAGAGGATGTGTATATCAAATCTTCAGATTGAAACAAATGATTGAGAAAATAAGAGAAGAATAACTTGTGTTTTGTTTTATGAACTTGCAACAGGCATATGACAGATTTAATAGGAAGCTTTTGGCAGCGTTAGTGACATGGTGTGTGTAGGCTTTCTGATGGAATCAAAAGTATGCAAGTTGATAGTGAAGCTTGAGTGAGAATAAATGGAGTTGAAAGTGAATGGTTTAATTAATAGTGATGAGAAGAATGTTTTCCCATGGCATTTAATGGTATATGGAGGATGATGAAGAATTAGGGTGTAGGGGATGTGTTAGCATGATGACGAATGTAAAAGAGTGGATATGTTCGCTATGTGTACGCTGACGATTTTTTTTTGTGAGGCGAATCTGAAGAAAGTTTGAGAGATTTGTTTTTGGCAAAGTGAGAGAATGAGGGATTAGAAAAGTTTGAATAAGAATAAAGGATATTGAAAGGAAAAGGAGAACTTTGAAGTCTGTAGATGAGAGCAATTCTAAACAATTTCAGAGTTTAAATATTTAGCTATATATTAGGGCATTTGTTACGCTGTTAATGATATATATGATCTGAAATTTTAGCACTCCCATAGGCAGTGGTGCCCAACCTTAGTCTTAACGGAGCAAATTTTAAATTTTGAATTTTGCGAGCAACACATAGACGACGACCACTAATAACCATTAAATTATTATTAAATATATATATATAATATATAATATATAATATATTAATATATATATTATATAGATTAAATATACTATATATATATAAATATATATATATATATATATATAATATATATATATTATATATATTATATTATATATAATATAATATATAATATATAATACATATACATCCACCATCCCGGGCCGAAATTTTAGGGAGGGCAAAATAAAAAAACTAAAAGAAATTGAAAAAGAAAAAAACAAAAAGAAAAAGTAAATTCACCCCAGTCCCTTGTCAACGCAATTCCCTCAGTTGGGCGCAGCCGCGGGACTAAGAGAGGAAGATGAATACTGCAGGAAAAATGGAAGAAGGCAATTAGTTCAACAAAGCAGATGTGGCTGGAAAGAAGGAGCACCACAACGAATCCTTGAGTCTCAATATTCACACAAACTCAGTTGAGAGAAGGCACCTTCTTGTTTTACGAGGGCGACTCAATGGTTGAGGAATATGAGAGGTCAATTTCCTCCAGCACCTGCCGTTGAAATACCTATAGAAAAGAGATTGGGCACTAATACCTATTCTAAGCGAAAGAGAGTCAAGGGAAATAAAAAGTATTGGACAGTTATTAGTCTTTTAACTTAGGCTCAACACTATCCAAAAGGAGTTGAACCGAATCCACCCCAAGTGAATAACAAATTCATACAGGGCGATATAAGGATCTAGATAACTGGATAAATGAACAGAAGAAAATTCACGCCAATCTGAACCAAGATTTCCCCAGCCTGAGATGTTCACAGGAAGGCCTAAGGGAAGTGTCACGTTTGGGAGGGTACGATTCATGAACCATTTAGCAACCGATTTAATGAGGTCTCCAAGATATTCATTATTATTTCATCAAGAATATTATGATATTTACAGGTGAGACATTAAAGCGTCGAAGGGATAGGAAAGTTGGATGTTTTTGAGAGAGGAGATATGAAGAAGTTGAGTTTTTAAAGTAATTCACAGAATACAGGACTTACCCACTGAGAATCACGACCAACATCGGCAAGAAATGAAGTCGGAAAACTGTAACAGAGGCCAACTCTAGATACAATGAGGAGCACATTGAAATGAGTGGAAGAATGAGGGTGACTCAGCAGCATAATAGGAACAGAGTTAGAAGTCCAGCTGAGAAGACCGTTTAAGAAAAGTAGGAATAAGTGGAGATAAAACCAAACCTGAGGACACCACCATTAAACAAGAAAGGAGAAAGTCTCTCTCAAACAAGAGCTTCAAATGAACGATCTGAAAGAAAACTAGACAAGAGTAAGCTAAGCGAAGAGAAATCCGAAAGGAAGTAGTATAGAGATTGGCGATGAGTGTCATCCCTGTCAGAATCCTTAATATGTCCATCTCTTCCAAAATGAAATAATGTGATAACGAAACATTTGAAACGAAAAATTACTAATATATATGTAATATATAATAAATAGAAATATATATATATAGATATATAATATTTAAACTATATATATAATATATATATACAATATATCTATATGATTCTAAAATTATTTAATTTTTTAATAAACGTTAATCTGAATACTCGAGTCGCAGCCACAGTAGAACGGTACGCGAGCAACATGTTGCCCGCGAGCTACGGGTTGGGCACCACTGATCTAAGGTATAATCTGTTCAGATAGACAAAGTTAGGGGCATGTCAGGAGTGAGAAGTATTGATAAAATGGGAATGAGTTTAATGATTGTGTGTGAAAATATTGTAATGAAGAGTTAACCAATTTCTTAATATGGTTTTGTTATAAGGAAAGGATGGATGATAGTTGGTTGGCTAAGCGTATGTATAGTGATGAGTATACTGGGAATCGACCTGCTGGGAGACACAAGAGAAAGTGGATTGAGTCAATAAAGGAATGTGAGTTTGGTACAGGTGAGAAGGTGTATAATAGTAGTAAATGGCGGGTATTTGTGATTGGGTATGGCTGTGGGCCTGCCCACTTGCCCAGTGGTTGAACCCTATATTGACGTGATACCACAGTGAGGATCCGTCGCGGTCTTGCGAAACATTAGTGTGGATTTTTTTTTACTGTGATGGGCTCTCGCTTAAGGGTATGTGAGAATGGTTGTGGGTTGGGAGTTCCTTTCGACTTTATTATTATTATTATTATTATTATTATTATTATATTTTTATTATTATTATTATTATAATATTAGTTTATAAGTATTGTATTATTATTATTATTATTATTATTATTATTATTATTATTTTTATTATTATTATTAAAAGTTAACACCTCACGGGCGTAGCCCTATTCTAGGAGGGGAAGTTCTCTAGGTAAATTCTACCTAGGATCCGGACTAGGGATCGAACCCGCGCCCTTGCCATGCGACTCTGTCGCTCTACCGATTGAGCCACGGTAGCGACATTTTCTTCTACTAGCTATTGTTATTGGTGTATGTTGCAAATGTCACACCGAATCCGGGGAAAGGAGGAAGATTAATAATAATAATAATAATAATAATAATAATAATAATAATAATAATAATAATAATAATAATAATAATAATAATAATAATAATAATAATAATAATAATAATAATAATAATAATAATAACAATTTTTTTTTTGTAATAATAATAAATATTTGCTGGCGAATTCTATAAATTTTCTTATTGTAAATAACGATTATTTAACAGATCATAGAAGTTGACAATCAAAGCTTGGTTGGCGTTACCCAAATGTTTGCCGCCTCAGTCCTAAAGAACACCAGCGGAACAGTTAACTTCCTGATTGGTCGGGAGAATGATCCTGACAACAGTGAGGTTGCTATGTTGATTCGACAGTCGCTTATGGTTAGTTTGGTCTTGAATCTAATTAAAACAAATTGTTTTTTTTTTCTTTTTGTACTAATAACCTTCCTGCTTATTATAGGCTGATCAAGAACGAGATGAAAGGAGAAGAGCTCTGGAAGGACCCAATTATGATCCAAGGGATGCGGGAGGAGTTTTTGAAAGCTTCTCTTCACAATCTGGTGGAGAATCGCCATCAGATGACGGACCTCGAGGAAGTAATTTCGTTCGAGATCTCCACAGAGAACCCAATATGTATGGTCAGGAGTATGGAGACCAGTTTGGTGACGTTTACACTTCATGTCAGTCATTGCCTCCAAGAGGTACCTCATCTCCTACTCCAGAAGCGTTTAACCATGATGTAGAAGGTCGAGAGCTTTTGCTTCAAAATAATGAAATAATGATAATGAGTCAACATTTACAAGAGGTATATATTTCTTAAGCGGCACATAAGGTAGCAGCAGTTGTTTTTTTATTATTATTATTGTGAATTGCAGTTGTGTAATTTTTTATTTGTTAATGAAGTTTCTTTTCATATTCAGATTCAACACCGTAATGAAATGTACGAAGAGGAAATTAATATACTAAGAAATAAGGTTTGTTTTAACCATTAATTGACACATTGCTTGAATGCTTTGATTTAATAATCAAATATATATATATACAAGTGTTCTATATATATATTATTTAGGGAATGGATGATGCAGAGTATAGTAAGGAAGTTGTGAATGGTAAGAAGATGGCTGGAGCAATTAAATCCTTAGTGGATGTAAAGTGCCAAAGTAATGGTTAGCCATTAGGTTAAGATATTTGTTACCTGTGTTAATTATAGTATCGAAACTGTCGAACAGATTTATAAATTCTAAACAGTCCAAATGTGTCAGGACATCTAGGGCATGTTAGTGTGCAGAAGAATTGATTAGAAATGAAGAAACGTATTAGAGAGTGGTGTGTGAAGAAAGGGATAGAAGGAGGAAATAATGGAAAAAAGACCAAAAACGCCGTTTTTTGTAGGGAGGTTTTGTCATGTGGAAAAGGGATGGGATGGATAGTCGGTTTTGGTTAACGCAACATGTATATGGTGATGTGCTGGAAGCGTCGGCTGCAGACCGATGAAAATGGATTGAGGCAGTTAAAGGAATGTCTGGAGGGAAAATTGAATTGGGGAGCGAGAAGATGGGTTCATAATAGAATAAATTACGGATTTGTGAGGGGCATGGTTGTGGCCCCTGGGGCAAGATGAACCCTACATTGACGAGATCCATAGTGAGGTCCGTCGCCGCTCTCCCGTGAGCCTAGGAGGTTGGATTTTACGACTGCGAGAGTTCTCACTAAAAGGTCTACTACTACTTTTCTGTTTTCCTGTGCATGTACGCCACCTTACCCCTGTCTTGCGAAAAAGAAGGAGTGGGCTGATGATGATATATGGACATATTAATATATTAATATATATATATATATTTATATATAAATATATATTATATATATATAATATATAATATATATATATATAATATAATATATATATTAATATAATATAATATAAATATATATAATAATATATGGTGAATGTACTAAAAAGCAAAATGATGAAGACTTAAAAGAAAGATGCCTGGAAAATAAGGAGGGAAAAGAAATACTAAAAGGTTGTATACGTAGGAGAAAACAAGAGGTAAGTGAACAGTTAAGGATGAATTGGGACTTACAAGGAATAGGAAGCTCTCATGGAAGGAACGCGAAAGGCTTAGAATGAGAATAAGGGAACTGCGAGAATAATGAATAGGGAGGTGCTTTTGTAACTGATTAAATGTGTTAAGAGGAGTAAGTGTTGAAAGTACACTTCGAAAATCGCACCAATATACAGTAATGAAGAGTGTTAGTGAAGTGTGTGGTTGATGTGCAAGAAGAATAGGTATTTTGGATGAGGTATTAGTAAGGAGAAACAGATTAGAGTGAAAAAGGTGATACTAAAGATGCAGGTATAGATGAAAATACTGGTGAAATAATCAGAACGGAGGCGAGATGTTGATTGATTGAAGTTGTGTAATAAAGCGGTTATAGAGGGTATAGTTCCAAGGATGGAGGAGAGCGGAATAGTACCTTATATAGGGTAAAGTAATAAGGGTAACTGGGAAATATGAGGAATACTTATTGAGTGTTGTAAGGGGTAAGCGTATATGCTGGTATTGTCGAAAGAGTTGCGTCGAGTACTGAAGGAACTATTGTAGAAACAAGGTCTTTATGAGAGTAGGATGGTGGTATCAATCTTAACATTGAAACCAAATGATTGAGAAAATGAGGGAGAAGAAGAATAAATTGTTATTTAGTTTGAGGATTGCAACAGGCCTAGATAGAGTTAATAGAAGTTATGCAAGTGTTGAGTATATTGCTCGTTGTGGTGTAGCGTCTGAATGGATCAGAAAGTATGTATTGACGGATATTAAGCGTTTAGAATAAATGGTGTCAATGGTGATTGGTTAGGATTAAGGAGTAAGACAGGGTTGTTATGTCTCCTTGGTATCAAATTTGTATATAGATTGTTATAAATAATTCCGAGGTGGATGCAGAGAATGTGTTAGAATGGTGGAGAATGGAGAGAGTGAGAGGGTATTGCCTAGCCTCATTAGATGCGGATATTTTTCTGCGTGGGCGAATCTGAAGAGGGTTGAGAGGATTGGTAGAGAATTGCAGTGTGTAAAGAGGGCTTGAAAGGTAAACTGTGGAAAGAGTAAGTATGGTTGTGAGGAGACCATCCTCAGTGTGAATAAGAGGTCCGTCACGGAACAAGTGTCTGAGTTTTAAATATTTAGGTATATGTGGATGAGAAGGACGGACATGCAGAGTGTAAGTAAGGGAAAGTTGGTAATGGCATGAAGGTGGTGTGCCAATTAAATCGTTGAATGTAAAGGACTAAAGTCTTGAGTGGCTAGGTCTACATGAGGTGTGTGACCGTTATTGTATAGTATGAGACTATGGTCGAATAAGAAGATATAATCTAAAGTCAATGTGTCAATGGAGAACTTACGGGCTAGTGTGAGAAGACTGAAAAATAGGAATGAACGTATTAAGAGTGTGGTGAAGAAATAGGGTAAAATGAGAGTATGTTATATGGTTTGTCATATGGGAAAGGCATGATTAATATCGTTGTTTTTAAGCGTATGTTATATGTGCGAGTGTTGGAACCGACCGGCTGGGAGACCGAAGAAAAAGGGATTGAGTCAGTAAACAAATGTGTGAAGGAGAGAAATCTGAGTTTTTTAGAGCGAGAAGAAAGTGAGTATAACAGGAGTGAATGCGGGGTTGTGAGGGTATGGTTGTGGCCCACCGCAGGATGAACCCTTACTTGACGATCTACCATAGTAGGGTCCATCCTGTCCCATGAAAGCTTTAGGTGGATTTTCTGACTGCGATGAGTTCTCACTAATTAATGTAACTGAGGGCGTAAGGTGGCTTTCTTCGAACTTATTCACTGTTTCCCTAACGCTTTTCTTTCCGATGCTCGTTATGCACCTTACTCCCATTCTTGGAAAAATAAAGGCAGATAAAGAAAGAAAGAAAATATATATATATATATATATATATATATATATAATATATATATATATATATAATATATTATAAATATAATATTATATATATATATATTATATATATATATTATAATAATAATATATATTTTTAATATTTTATATCCTTAATGAAAATTATTTTCAAACGAAAGTGTTTATTTAGTGAAAATTTAGAAAAAGAATTGGGGAACGTTTCTGAATGCGAGAAGCAACTCCAGGAAGCCAAACGCGAGGTAAAAGAAAGCCGGAGAAACTTGAAGTCGAACAACCAATTTTCCATAATCAGATATGCTGAACAGGTCTCAAGGACAATATATTATATTAGAAAAAAAGTATTATAAAGCCAAGAAGATTATTAAAGGTATGTTTATTATTATTATTATTATTATTATTATATTATATTATTATTATTATTATTATTATTATTTTTATTATTATTATTATATTATTATTATATTATTATATATATTATACTAATTATTATCTATTATATATATTATATATTATTAATTATTATTATTATTTATTATATATTATTATTATTATTATCATATATTACGAAAGCGTCCCCTCAGAAACCTATTTTTTTCAATGAAGTTTTACATTAAATTGCTATTTTTAATGTGTAATATGTAATATCTTTGACAGAATAAAGTATATTTGATTTATTCTTCTTCTCTCGATTCAATTTATTATTATTATTATTATTATTATTATTATTATTATTATTATTATTATTATTATTATTATTATTATTATTAATATAGTCTGATAAAATGTTAAAATTGCAAAGAAGGAATGATAATTGAAGAGTTGACAGTGGAAGAGTAATTTCGAAAGTACTGTTCCGGGTTATTCGATTAATTTAGCTAGATCTGGAAGCTGCAGCTTTGTTTATAATTGTTTTGTTTCGGCTCGGATTTCCCTTACATTCCTCGAAGAGTTTCATGTTCTCCGTTTGCTTGAGAGTATTCCTGTGACCACCATTGGGTAACCGATCGCTTACTAGCAGAAGAACCAGTGATTGATTGATTCTGCTTCTGAAAACCTTCATAAAGAGCGAAATTAATATATCTGTGGAGTGCTAAAATTAACCAGTTCTTACGGTCGTAGTTCCATCGAGAGTGGGGTTCTTGTGATGAATCGGACAGCAGGATAATGGTCGCTTCCAAGTACGTGATCAAAGCATTCGAAGCTATCCATAATGGAGAGGGAACATAGAGACATGTCAACACAGTTGATGGAGTGAGTGTAAAGTTTCTTGTATGTTGGAAGTTCCGTGTTGAGACATCCCACTGAGAAGCGATCGAGTCGATCAATAAAAAATATTCCATTCTCAAAATTTATGTTATTGCATTCGAAGAAGTTGTTATCACCCCATGTTTGAAATCTTCCATAATTACAACCTGGGGAGAAAGTTGTTGACATAATTTACTGTGCCAATAGCAGATAAAATTGGACGAATTGGCCAATCAGGTTTATGAACTTTTGGAAGTCAATAATAGATTCCTGGTTTAGGAATAAAAAAGATTGTAGGTTTCGTCATTAATTATTCTAGAGTTTTTCAATTTTCTTTGTAATATGTTTAGTTTATCTAACACTAAATGAATAAGTTTTAGACAATTTTCTGTTAGGATTTCAAATTTAGTAGTATATGTTTTGGTAAAGGATAAACTCAAGAAATCTTTTATTCCTATATTGGATAATCTAACTAAAAATAATTATACTATTAAAGATAAATTCTCTTTCGTTACCGAAATCTTAAATCTTTCGGATGCTGATAGAAAGTTTCGTCGTAGAAAGTTTGTTCACGAACTTTCCTTTGAAAAAAACATTGGACATCATTCTTAATTCATTATTTGCCCACACACTCACTGCTAACGGTCTGGATAGATCAAGTTTTGAGTAGTTCTTTATTATACATAGCTACAAAAGATATAATATTTTAACAATGATAAATTTTATAAACAAATTTGTGTTGTTGCTATGGGTAGTCCTTTTGTTAATTTGAATCTATTTGGCTTAATGGATACACGCTGAAAGGGAAACTGAAGATATGTAGATAACTCGTTTTTACTTTTTAAATCCAGAAATGAAATTGATGTTTTTACAATATATGAATTCAAAACACCAAAATATTTTCACAGTGGATATTGAAGAAGGGGTCTCCCTGGCATTTCTTGAGGTTAAGCTATATAAGGAAAACAAATTTCAAACAAGCGTTTATAAGAAACCAACATTTACAAGATTAACTACTAAATTCAATTCTTTTATCCCGCATGTTTATAAAATCAATTTCCTTTAAACACTTTTTGATAGAGCATACAAGATCACATCTAATAATCTATTATTTCGAATGAATTAGACTTCCTAAAGACTCTATTTCTAAAGAATGTATTCCCAGGTTTTATTATAAACAGCATATTCAGGAAAATACTTTCTTATAAATTTCAGCAAATATCTTGTACTAAATTAACAGTATCTAAAGAAATTCACCAATTTAGTCCACTTAGAAGTGGTAGAGGATGTGTGGATCAAATTTTTACATTGAAACAAATGATTGAGAAAATGAGAGAGAAGAAGAATAAATTGTATTTAGGTTTTATGGATTTGCAACAGACGTATGATAGGATTAATAGAGAAGCTCTATGGCAGGTGTTAGTGATATTTGTTGTTGGAATCAATAGTATGTATGACGATAGTGAAGCATGTATAATAATAAATGGGGTTGAAAGTGATTGGTTTAATATAAATAGCGGACTGAGGAGGCAGAGATGTATTGTTTCCTTGGTTATTTGAGTTGTATATGGATGGGGTTATGAAAGAATTAAAGGTGGGAGTGGCAGGGAAGGTGTTAGAATGCTCGAGAATGTAAGAAAGTGAAGGGTGCCCTACTTAATTTATGCGGATGATTTGGTTTTCTGTGGCGAATCTGAAGTGTGTTTGGCAGGGTGTGCAAAAGGAGGGGTTTGAAAGTAAATGTAGATAGAGTAAGGTAATTGTAGCGAGTTAGGGGAGTCCGGTATGAAGTTATGTTAGATGGTGAGCAAATGGAACTAGTGTCCGAGTTTAAATATTAGGATATTTGTTGGATAAAAAGGGGACGAATGATGCAGTGTAGTAGGAAAGTTGTGAACGGTGGGAAGGTGGCTGGTGCAGTTAAATCGTTGGTGGATGTAAAGAGACTAAGGCTTGATTGCCCTAGGGTTTTGCATGTGGGTATGTTGTTACCTGTGTTAATGTATAGTAGTAGTGAAAGTATGGTCTGGAATAATAAGTATAGGACTAAGGTACAATGTTTTCAGATGGACAAACATAGGGGAATGTTAGGTGTGAAAAGAATTGATAAAATGAGGAATGAACATATTAGTGAGTTGTGTGGTGTGAAGAAATGCTTAAATAAGAGAATAAGCGAGAGTACATTGAGATGGTTTGGTCATATGGAAAGGATGGATCATAGTCAGTTGGCTAAGCGGATGTATAGTGGTGAGTGAGCTGGGAATCGACCGGCTGGGAGACCGAACGATGAAAAAGTGGATTGAGTCGGTAAAGTAATGCCTAAAGGAGAGGAATGTGAGTTATAGGCGAGAAGAAAGATGCATAATAGGAGTGAATGTCGTGGTTTTGTGAGGGAGTATGGTTGTGGGCCCGCCCAGTGGATGAACCCCACATTGACGAGATACCACAGTGAGGGTCCGTTGCAGTCACGTGAAACCCTAGGGTGGATTTTTCTGATTGCGATGAGTTCTCACTTAAGGGTATAAAGGGGACGGTAAAAGGGGGTTTTCTTTTCGATTTGCTTCATGTTCTTCTACTACTTTTCTGTTTCCGGTGTATGCTACGCACCTCACCCCCAATCTAGGGAAAGGATGATATATATATATATATATAATATATATATATATAAAAATATATATATATATATATATATATATATATATATATATATATATATATATATATATATATATATATATATATATATATAAAATAAGTATATAGTATATATATATATATAATACAGAATACCAGAGTAGGGAAAGAGACTTCTTGCATCGTGAAGAATATCACATAACTCAATTGGAAGAAAAAGACGCCCTGTACAATTCATTAGTTAAGGCTCTCAAAGATAGGGTAAGTTTATTAGTTTTGATTCCCCCGTAAAAAATAAGGTTGCTCATAATTTCCAACATTAGCTGTAAGGATTTTGGAAATTTAGTAATGGTAACGTTAAGAGAGTACTTACTTTATTTATGATAAATGGTATCATAAAGGTTATTCAGTTGGAAGGAGACTTGATCAAAGCACAACAAGAAGCTGGTCTTCCAGTAAAGGTTCCCCCGGATCTAAACTCTCAAAGCTCAAATTTTGTTCATTCATCAAAAGGACCAGACAATCATTCATCTCTTCAAAGGGTAAGAATTTCTTTCCTAAACAGATCACTTATTAATAGATAATATTGAACATTAGGCCTTTTAATACGGTAAGAGAAGTGTTTGAAATTTAGATTGAAATGGCCATCCAATTTGAAGGGTTATTTAATATTTTCCTAAATACTTTGCACGCTTTGTGTAACAGTATATCTAAACATGTACGCTTGTTTTCTTAGAAGCACTTATAAGGCGAAAAGATATTATGGGACTTCGAACTATTTTATTTGCTTTAAATTTATATAGCATTTTTTTGTTGCTTATAATGTGGCAGTCGATGAACAAAGTCTTGTTTTATGTAAACTTAAGCAAAGCTTTATATGGTTGTTTGTTGTATATCTATTTTCACTTGGCACATCAACTCGCAGGACCCTCCTCGTAAACCGTCAACACTTATTAATTGTTTGGATCCTGATTTGTCTGATACAGAAGCCGGTGACACGCACACATCCGAAGGCTCTAAATCGAGCACTGTGGAACGAAAAGTAAGTTAATTCCTTTTGAGAGCTTTTAAATGTGTTTTATCTTTGAATTTATAATTCTTCTTCTCCGCCTAAGTCTTAAGATAAGTATGCTTCGAAGAAAAATGAAAATATCAAATCATCAATTATAATTATGCAAGTTTTTATCTTTTCACTTCTTGTCATATTCACATATTTTTCTTTTTATGAATATATTATTATTGGCCTATTTATTTTTCTTATATTTTGAGATTTTGATTTTAATTCTACTTTACTTCTAAATTTTTTCCACAAAAATTTGAGAAACTTGCCTGAATTAAGCTTTATTAACCACTTTATCTATTGCCCGATATCCAGATTGTTCAAGATATATTTATTCCTCTCTTGCAGTTATCTCATAACAGATTAATTACTGTAATGAGAATATTGTTTGCAATATAATATATATATATTTAAATATAATATTTTATATATGTTATATATAATATAATATATATATCTATATAATATAATGATAATATTTATAGATATATATATATATATATATATATATATATATATATATATATATATAATATTATATAAATATAATAGATATAATATAAATATTAATATATTTGCTAAGTGATCATATATAACTATTTATAGGCTTGAAGTTGGAACTATAATATATATATAAAATGAATCAAAGGAGATATTTTCCTAGCGGGATTCGAAACACTGGACTCCGCGTCGCTGAAGTTAACAGTACCGGTCGCCTTATCCATTAGGCCATCCACGTTACCTGTGTTATTGTATAGTAGTGAGACTATGGTCTTGAATAAGAAGTATAGATCTAAATTCAATTTTCAATTGTTACAATCTTAGGGGCTAGTGTGAGAAGAATTGATAAAATGAGGAGATGAAATCGATTAGAGAGTTGTTGTGGAAGAAACAGGTAAACGAGGATAAATGAAGTATGTTCAGTGTATTATGTCTCTGGAAAGGATGAATGATAGTCGGTTGGTTAAGCGGATGTATAGTGGTGAGTGTGTTGGGAGCGTGGATGGCTTAGTGGATAAGGCGACCGATTACTGCTAACTCAACGATGCGGAGTCCAGTGTTTCGAATCCCGCTGATGGAGAGTAAAATCTCCTTTGACTCATTTAAGTCCATTCTAAATTTTTATTAAACCATAAATATGAAAGATATGTAATATATTTAAAAGCATAAATTCTTTTCTAGACTTTTGTAAATCTAAAATGCTTTTGGCTTTAAAGTAATTGAATTAATTGCACTTAAGAACCGAATGTAAAATTTTATTTTCAACCTGTCCTTCCTTTATCCTAGCCCCCCCCCAAAAAAAAAAAAAAATAGTGCAATTCTTCCTGTATGCTTTCTCATAAATTTTAAAAGAAAAAATAATTTTTTAATTAATTTTTTAATCTTTTGGTCATTTAGTAATGAAAGAGTTTAGCAAGACCTTGAACAGAACCCGAGAGTGCGGATTTCAGAAGGTTTATCAAACGTCTTTCACTAGTAGAGAAGTGGTGGATTTTTTTCTATTCGATTTGTCATATTTGGATTTTAAATAAAGAATAATGAATTTTGGTTTTAGGATGGTGATGATACATAAGAAATATATGTTGATAGAAAAAACATTTTCATAATTTTACATAGGCATTTTTTTTATTATTATTATTATTATTATTATTATTATTATTATTATTATTATTATTATTATTATTATTATTATTATTATATTTCTTAAACCTCCATATCAGCATTTATTTTAACATGAATTTGTTGCTTTTTCGAGTCTCCTGAAAATATTTCTTTATACTGAAGAAATTTCCTTTAAAATTATTCTAGAATAAAATAAAACCTCGGGTTATATTATATTTCCGGGCTTGCACAAATTCTCCAATGATTACAAGAATAATATTTATTATATTTAAGTAAACTTAGATAATATAAATATCTTATAAACAAAGACAAAATACATAAATTAAAATAATAATCTACAATAAAGTTACAATAGTTAATGTACATTGACTTTTTTAATTTAAATATATTTCAAAAATTAGACATTTTATTATAATATAATAAAATGTCTAATTTTTTAACATCTTTAAATAACAAAAATAGGAATATACATTAACTTTTGTAACAATTTAAAATTATTATTTTTATTTATGTATTTTTGTTATTAGTTTGTAAGACATTTATATTGTCTAAGTTTGCTTAAATATAAAAAATAAAAATTATTCCTTGAAAATGTCCCCAACTATGCGGGCGAAAGCTCGGAACAATAATAAAATCGATAGTTTTATTTTATTCAAGAATAATTTTAATGAAAATTTCTTCAGTAGAAGAAATATTTTCAAGAACTCGGAAACAGCAACAATTTATTATTATTATTATTATTATTATTATTATTATTATTATTATTATTATTATTATTATTATTATTATTATTATTATTATTATTATTATTATTAATTTATTATTTTTTAATTATTATCTATTATTATATTTTATACCTAATATTTTATATATTATTATAATATTATTATTATTATTATTATTATTATTATTATTATTATTATTATTATTAAATAATATTGCCATGCTTAGGCATTTATTATTATTATTTAAAAATGGTAACTTAAGCATTTTTATCAGATTCCTTCGAAAGAAGAACTGGATGTAGCAGTCCCACCAACAGAACTTCTCGACAACTCTTTTAGTAAAGCTAAAGGAGAACTTGCGTCGAGAGGTGGACTTGCCAATCGTCAGTTACCGTCTCTGAAGAAGAGTGCCAGTAATGCTTCATCAAATAGCTTTGTAAGTGCCTTTTGCTTTGCACTTTTGATCATCCATTGTTTTTACATTCTCATCTGCTTAAATGAAAACATTAATAAACCCCATATAATTATTATATTGAATTATTTTTCATTCGTTGTAATTTTTTTAAAATTCAGGATAATAGTTTAGATGATGGATTAGATGATACCTCTAGTGAATCTCAACAACAGACCGAAATCGCTTCTCAGTCTATGATATCTACTAAATCTTCAGTATCGTCTATATCTCAGAATAATGAGAGTGTGCTTAATATTTCTCATTCCCAAACATCTATTTCCTCCTTTACTACGAGTTCTCAAACTTCCAAACAGGAAAACGTAACCTATAATAGTAGTCGATCCCATCCTCCTCGTCCTTATCATTCAAACATTTGCAGCGAGAGAGTAGATGGTTATAGATCTGGTTATGAGAATCTTGGGTTATTGCTTTTTAGAAAACAATATTACATCTCCTAAATATACAAACTATTGTATATCCTCTGGAAATAATTGAGACAAACGACCACGTGTTATCGCCTAATGTCGCGAGTCTTATCGCTCGATCAATCGATCTTACTAGTTTGCTCTTTACAAAGCCTTGTAGTATAAATTATCTCCAAGCACTCTCTGTGGAAAGCGCGAAATTACATATAGATACCGTAGGATTTCAAAATGTACACGGTTCGACCCATTGTGATAAATTTGTCGTGCTGGAGAACTGCCCGCCTCAATAACCGCCCTGTAACCGTATTGTCCCAACTGCGCTCTGCTTCGCTAGATGGTTTAATAAATGAAAATATACATTAAATCGAAATAAAACAGAAGTCTCACACGCGGGAAATTGCAATAAAGAGCTTCTACTCGCCCCGATAATTATGATAACTTCTCCTTGGAGCAGGGATTCTGCAAAGCTCTCCTTCTCTTTTGTTGCTCGGCTTCTTCGTGCTCGCAGGAGCTCCGGGAATAAAATAAAAATCTACGGGTTCTTAAAAAAAAATACGAATGTATACACCCTTTTTGAAAAAAGAGCTGTAAATCGGCTGTTGCACAATCATATACAGAACAAATGAGCAAAAATGATACAGTTGGGGATAAGCTTTATGAATCGAACATCGTCTTTAAACAAAGAGAAGGGGATCTGAATAGATCAAATACCTACGGAAGTAATCTGGAAGCCCAGGAAAATTGCTGGTATGAGTGCGATTGATATTGACTTTGATAAAGTACTTCGTATAAAGATGGCTGCGCTTCCTCTAAAGGCATCTGTATCTGTAGTGCAATGATTACTCACTTTTCTCATTTACTACCTATATATATTTACGATAATTTATCCTCTTAAGATTAATATATCTATAATTAAACCTCTTTTTGATTATTATAGTTTTCTGTTTGCTTTTATTTCTTAATCTTTTATTTATTTTATAAGTGCTTCTTGTCATAACACCTGCCTTTTTTTTTATAAGCTCACAAAACACTAAATTCCATATTATACAACTTAAACAGTTATTATAAGAGAGATTCGCTGAATCCATTCTCTAGGCAGTGTTGCTGTAACTGACAAAATAATATATATCATACAAACAATAGATAGAATACATGATGGACATCAAAACCGTGTGACCCCAGGTTATTCCACAAATAAAATAATTATAAAACCCGAACCTTAGACAGTGCCCTGAAAATGTTGGTTCGCGTTTGCTTTTTTCCTATTATTTGTATTTTACTGGAGAGACATTTATGAATAAGTAATTTTTATCTATCCTTGCAGCTCATTGTGTTCGATATATCAATAAAAAATAAATAGAAGATATTAAACATTATTTATAGGTATATAAAACCGATATTTATATATCTCCTGGCTATCGTTGCTCCTGAATTGAAAAATATTTATTCCTAGAGCCCGAAATGCCTATGTTGTATTAGTCGGGCGTAGTACGTAGAAAAATATACACCTTTTTCTGACTTTGCAACGCTCTAATAATTTGCCGGAGCGGATTACGTCTTTATGCGATTAAAGATTCAGACATCTCTCAAATATTAAAACTCATAATTCCCGATGGGGAATCACGTTAAATTTTTATATTACTTGTTTAATTCCGGAATCGATTATATGTTTCTTGCCACATAACACGTTTAATCGCTGTGACCTGGGCGAGTAATTCTTCATGTCATAAAGAACTAAGGCAACACCTATCATATATTTAATGTTCAATCTTTATACTTTTCTCAAAATGATCATTATGTAGGAATAACACATATATCCTGGTTATTATATATATAAACATTTATACCTCCTCTCATATTGAACTTTTTGTGTATCAAAAAGAACTAAATTGATCCCCGTCGGAATAATTATATGCTATGTGCCCGAAGATTTTTCGTTATATTTTACGTCTGAAGGGTGAGATCAGAGATGTAGGCCATTCATTTTCTCAAATACAATATAAACATATTATTAATCACATATCCTAGATTCAACAACTCGTTTACATGTGCAACAACCAGCGTATATATGGTCTCGGATCGATAACATAATAAAGATATAATGATATGTACGAAATTACGGTGAGAGGCATCATCGCACTCGTGCGAGAAAAGTATAATCACATAAGATAGAGGTACAAGTGATAGTATCTATAGACGTTGTGAACATTATGATGGAATCCCAATGACTCGTCAATGAAATTCTGTACTGGGAAATGAAAAAAAATAATTTCTGTAATTCTTTTTTTTTATTTTTTTTTTATCTCCAAATTTATTCCGATAGGTACAAGAAACCTAATAACCTATTTGGAGTACATGTATTTTAAAATATTGTATTAAAAAAAGAAAGTATTATTGTTTTTTTTTTTTAAACTAAAAGATACGCCCCGAGGCGTGAAGAACCCCACATAAAAGAATGCATCTAGAAAAGAGTCGGGCTCTCCCCAACGTGAGTGCCCTCCTTGTGGGTGAGCGAACTCCGGAGAACTCTACAGGGAAACATTAGCTTTGGCAGACTTCCAAAAATAGGTGAGAATATTTTCCCCCCCTCGGGAGGGTACTCCGGAAACCCCCGCTCTTTTGCGATATTGATGCTAATATGAGTAATTGAAAAGTTCCACTTCGTCGTGATCATAGTCATTTAGATTCGATTTTGGATTGAATCTAGTGATGTTCGCATGTGGAGTGGTTCCTTCCGCCACCTCCCCTACGGGGAGTATGGAAAACGTCCCCCCTCTGTCCCACGTCGGCTCGAGCCCCTAAAGAAAATCATATGCTGATTCCATGATTTGGATACATTTAAATTCTACTTTGGAGAAATAATAAAAATAAAAATAAAAATGGGTAAAAATTTTTTTTTTTTCATTGTTCCATACAATTTCATACCGCTGTCCAGTATATGATATCCCAGTTTCTAATGTTGTACTAAAATCCCTTAGTTTTTCCCCGGTGGTTAAATTCAGCGGGGGTGTGGGGTAACTTCTGTAGTTATTCCCCCTGAGTTTGGTAGGTAAATGTTGTAGATCGATATACTTCTACGGTAACCCAATCGGTATATTATATACTAATATATACTACGTTAATTTCTAATTCTTAAATCTTTATCCCAAAAGGGACATATCAGTTATTTTTACGACATCTAGATCAGTGTTACTAAAGAGCATTAACTATAATTCTTCCATATTGTTTATCTATATTAAAAAAATGTCTCAAAGTAAAGTAGTTTAGACGTTAATAATAAACTTGATGACGTCGCTAATATACCAGTGCTCAAGTGGTATACAACAGAACTAAATCAATATCATAAATTAGTGGGATCTAAAGATCCGGCTTTCCTCTTCTAATCAAATCCGTATTGAAAGCCCAGACACTCTATCACCTTGGCTTATCTACACTACACTTCGTATCTCGATATTAAATGCAGTAATTAGAAAGACCCTCGGTAATCTGAATCCTGATCGCGTGATGGGTTAAATTATAACCATTATGCCCCCGAGTTGTATAGCGCAATCTATATAGAAATGTACAACAAACGAATCCTTATTTATCTGCGGAAATTACTACACACATGAACGAATGAATAAATTCTAAAGTAGGATGACACCAACATATGTTTTGCACATAACTTTCTTGGTTTAAACAAGTGAGCCTAGAGCATGACCTGACCTTAACATATTATTAATTTTATATCTATATTTTGTACAAAGAGAAGTCTTAAAAATTATAGATTCCTCTGGCCATAACTATTAACCCATAAATAACACCACCCCTTTAAATAACACATCTATCCGGCGTAAAAATGACTTTTTATGTAGTGAGAATACCATATATATTAATTCTTCTCAGAATCATAGTGAAACTAACGAAACGTTCTAAAACTATCTATCCCAGTATAAGCCTGTGACTTAATATAATAAAGGATTTATAAAGGTTACCCGAGTACCTCTTTAATTATATAATATAGTGATACAGTAATCTCAATTCAAACTGCTTTCTTATTTTTTAAACGATTGAAAATGACTAATTAATAAATATGAAACATAAATAATCCCGGATACCTATCAAAAAACCATATTAAATATCGTGAAATGCGTCTTACAGTCATACTTAAAAATTTGATATATAGTTAGATGTTGCTAAAGTCCTAATTATAAAAAGATATCTGTTCAGCAATATAATTTACGAAACTATAATAGATTGTAACGTTTTTAGCTCAAAGAATGATAACTCACTGAGTTAAATTAGATTATTCGTAAGCGTCACCATACCCTATCTTTGCTAAAATATTATCTATCTATATAACAGTACGACCAATCACTTATGTAATGTATCGGGACAAATGCAAAACATTCTTGAATTTATTCATATGAATGGTATTTTATAGAGATAATTAACCATCAACAATTATAATTATAAAAAACCTAACAGATATTTAATTATCTAATCATCAAAGACTGAGCTCTTGTAGAGTGTACTATCCCACGCAATATGTCAATTTAATCGATGTAAACACGGTAAATTGAAATTTAGTACGTTACTTGTTTTAGCCCCTTTCGTCTTCTATAAATATAATTAAAATCAATTTCATTCTTTTAAATTCCAAATAAAAAGAATATTTAGTAATTATAGAGGTACCACCCAATACGAAGTACCTTACCCTTGACAACCCTATATTACTTCTTTGTAGTAATTTATTGTATTAACTAATTCTTCTTTTAATACTACAATGAATATTACATTCTCACACCTGAAAAAAGTTGTGGTGGTTTGACATCCTTCATGAATTTAATCCTTAAGTACACAAAAAATTAACTGGTATTCAAGATTTATTCTTTTTCTTTTTCTCACTATTGCTCAGTTATTTTACAATCAGAAGGCTATTTCTACTAGACAAGAAACCCCAGAACTCTGTTGGAGCAGGATGTCAACCGTGATTTCCAGATATACTTGGTGTATAAACAAAGCGTGATTCGGCCCAAGCGAGACCTTTATCTCCAGATTCCTCCCTTTCTATTTCTAATAGTTCCAAGATTATAGATGATTTTTTATATTTTTTTATAAAAAAAAATCCTTAACGCTCTTATTTTTAATCGAAGCGCCTTCCCTAAACCTGCTGAGCAGGCCAGCAGATAATAAAAAAGAAACAACATCCCGACCTGAACCTATCCAGTCTAAAGGGTCGCTTGCAACACCTCGTAGATAAACTAATAATACATAATAATAATAATAATAAAAATAATAATAATAATAATAATAATAGCTTCTTACCTATCCCCGTTCTTTAGATAAAAATAATTGGTGAGAATGATTATTAAAAGATAATAAAAACATTTATTAGTAATTATTAAAAAATAGAAAGTAATCTTAAGAATGCGAAGAATAAGAATAAAAACTGAAAAATAAAAAAAAAATATATATTTAAATTCGTCAAATAGTAATCATGTGTTAGTTTCTTGTAAGTTGTCCAATCTGTCTCCGTCTGAAGAAGGAGAAGCATCCGGAAAATAGGAACACTTAAATTCAAGAAACGTCCCAAGCGCCTTGGGAGTTAGGCCAGGCCGGCACTAATTGCAGGAGTGGAAAGCTCGCCAATGGAACGACGATCAGCCAATCAGGGTGACAGGACTTACAAACAAAAGCGAGGGACTTGGGTGGTTAAAAAATAAATCCTGATTCGGTTAAAAAAAAATAAATAAAAATAAAATAAAAATAAAGCGGGCAAAAACAAATGACAATCTGTGTGCGTGATGATTTTTATTATTATTTGCTGCGATGAGCTCAGCTTTAATTAATTACTGATATATATATATATCTATTAATATTTAGTATATATATATATATTATTATATATATATATATTATACGTATATATATATATATAAATATATAATATATATATATATAAATATATATATATTATATATATATATATATATATATAGCTTATATATATATGATCATATTGCCCTATCATGAGAAAATATATTATATAACTAATATATATATATATATATATATATATATATATATATATATATATCTATATATTAATATAATATATATATATATATATTAGTAATTAATATATAGTTACCTTGATAAAAAGTCTACTCCTTATGAGCTCCCTAAGCATACCCCCCTTGGGCCCTTATAAAAAATATTTGAAGAGGATAGTGTAGATTAAAACAAAAGTACTTTCTCGGATCATTTTCATTCCTCAATATCCCTGAACGGGTAGCTTGTAACCATAAATCCATATAGGCTCACCACAAAATCTAGTCGTGAGTATACTCATAGCCATAATTAAGCTCAATTGCGTAGTATATGTGAATTAAGGCATGTGAGGTATATATTATCATTATTAATTACAATGGAAGGAAGGAAAATACCTAGTAAATTAACCAATTTTGTTGTTAAGCTAGTAGTCAATATTTGTGGGTTTATACGTAGATTGAGTCACATATATATATATTATATAGGTGATAGTAATACTACACTCACATTCATCATTATACCCCTATTATATTATATTGAACAAGAACTAATCATATAGTATATATAAATGGTGCCAAGGGAATGTGACTACCTTGTGTAACAATAAACGCCAATATGGTTAATAACTATGTTATTATTATATATTGGACTGGTAACTCTAGTGACTCATTATATCGAGTAAGTGCTCAAATAGATTATCGAGAGTGGGGTAATTCAAAGTATATAGGTCATTGGAATATGATCCAAATAAACATCGGTCGACATTAACGGGTATATACTCACTCAAAAAAGATATCCTGCAGGGTAGGAGTAATTTAGAAAAAACTTATATATTACTGCTCAAAAAAACTGCCAGGAAAATGCAGTTATTCCTGACATGGGTATGAGGAGAGTATAAAGTTAAAGCCCATAGTATAAAGGTCTCAATATATAGTCTGTATAATATAAAATATACCTCTTCGTCACGCTCGTACAAAAAACAATAAGATATGTAACAATAGGAAATTAAAAGCACGGAAGTCAGTGCGAAATGAAACGAAGGAAATATATGTATAAGCAGTACCAGGTGGAAATAGTGAACACCCACTTGAACTTGCTCCAGCCGCAAAACGTCACACCACAGTCTCAAAACACGAAGATCCTCGCACATAACAGACACTTATGTAATATTACCACCCACTGCAGCTTTACTACTCGATCTCCGAATATCCTGATTAATATAACGACTTTACTCGCTCTTACTCGTAACAAGCGGCTTCTGAAGCAAATGATTAAGTGCGAAAAGATATATCAGGTTGACAGAGAACACGGCAACCCTTACAGAAAATCCCTCTAATCCATCACAACCGCCCAGAGAAAATGAACAATGACATATTATCGTTATATCTCAATTACATCTTAAGTGTATGATGACACCTAACGGAGACACAAATTCATTAATATATCAACTACAACATCAATTAAGAAATGAATCATTAGGTAACGCGTTATATATCGACTAAGGAAGGAAGTAAATAACACAGAGTGGCGAATAGCCTTGTTCACCAGATACCATGGAACCACGACATACTCACAAATAGGCAACAACGAAACACATCGACGTGACAGGAGGGTCTAGGTATATTATGGTTATAGTGCGTTGGTAAGATCTGAAGAAGGCAAGAAGAGAGAGCCGACGTTCGTGGGGTAGTGGGAGTGAGTTTTATAGAAGTAAATTTGGTTTGTTTGTTTGTATAAGATGAAAGGATAGATTTAAGAATGATTGATTTTATAATCTAGTATGGACTGGGTAAAATAATAAATGAATATAGAATAATATATCACTAAATAGTTATAATATATAATGCTAGTACCAATCCAACAAAAATATACTAATATAAAAAATAAATAAATATAAATAATAAACAAAAATACAACCAACGATAATAACATATATACTCAACTATACGCATCAGCCCTAAAGGGCGTAAAAAGATAATAATATACCAAAATGCACAATTAAATATAAATGTCACAAATAAATGTAATAAACCCTCAGTGTATGAAACTGTTATAAGAATATAGAAAACTATATTACTAATCTTAATGATATGATAAGGAGAAAAAAAAAAGTCCAACAGCAGATAATAAACCCCCCCCATAAATCTTACCGAATACAAACTATAAAAAATTAGATATATATATATATAAATAATAGAGAATATATACTTATAAATAATATGAAATCCGTGATTAATTTTGGATGTATAGTATTTTTTCAATATTAATATTTTATATTAATTATATGATTATCTAATCAATAAATAATGATTAATAATGTATAAAAACAGGAAAAAAAATTTTTAATTATAGCAAAAAAATTGATAAACTAATTTTAATAAAATTAGTAGTTAACTTTATATTGAAAAACATCTTATCGAATATTTTCGAGTAAAATCGATTTTATTTGATTTTTCAGAAAAGGCACTTTGAACATACCCAGAGGTAATACTTATCACGGAAAAAACGTAATAGTAGAAAAAAAAGTTACGACAAAGTAGATTCATGTAGGTTAGAGTGTTATAAGTTTATTCATGCTATCAATCGCTAGCATCAATAATTATGTTGAGATTTAGCGTTACTGCAATTCAGGTTCAATTATCGAGTATGTTGTGGTAGGGTGGTGATTGTAGATGTTTGGTGGTGGTAGGCAGCTCATGAGGTTCGATGAGTGTAGATAGTAGGTGTGTATGTTAATCCATAGGTGAGTATACACAGTAAGAATCGGGGGGAATATATGAAAAACAATCAATAAGGAACGAAAGTTAACAGGTCGTTGAATCCTACTCGTCTGTCGGAAGCGATGGTATATGTTTGTACAGGGCCTAAATGCCACTTAGTAATTCTATATCAAGGGGCATAGGAGTGGATGTAGCCATAAGGAGTTCATGTGAAAGAGCAAACACATACTGATTGTACTGTTGTCTTAAAAACGACAAAAAATATGTAACAGTATATATATGAAAACAAGCGATGCTAATCTCAGGTCTTAATTGAAATTTTAATTTAGAGAATAATTTCCAAAAAAAAGGTAAGCATTCAATGTTAAAAATTACCTAACTGGTGGTGTATTTTAATTAATGTGTAATATAAATAGTTTACAGACAATAGTATGAATTATTTTTATGCATAAAACAAATTCACGGATCCATGAAACTTTCATAAGATGTACATTAATAAAGTGATAATATGAGAATATATAAGAGTAATATATTATATATAAATATAAATATGAATATAGAAAATATTAAAATATAATAATAATAATAATAGATGAATAGATATATATATATTATATATATATTAATTATATATAGATAATGTATGAATATGATAAAGTATAATAGTAGATTAAGATAATAGTGAATAAGTAGATATATAAGTAAACAATAGATATGTATAATAGTATTAGATAATAGAGAGAGATAATAATATAGTCTAGTCTACGTCGTGCACGGGATCTAGTCTCCTATCTCCACAAGTATACGTGGATATTATATTAGGTATGAAAGTGGCGGTATCAGTGAGGAAACGAAAAAATAAAAAATAGAGCAGGAGTATAAAGAATTTAAACACAGAATAATATACATAAAAAATTAAAACGCACCACGCCTAAATAAATAACTACCGACATCTAAACCCGTCGTGACACATTCTAGATAATAAAGTTAAAAAAATCGTCGATCAACGATAAATACAGGAATATAAAACCACACCTCCTAAAATGTAATCATACATAGAACCCGCGTACACGAGACCCTCGTGCATTATGAGTGTATATATCTGGCCTCAAATGAGTAATATGAATTATTCACAATGGACCAGTACCTTCAGCACCACTTAAACCATATGGATGGTCTTCCCCTATTTACATTAAACTCTCACGCTCATAACACTCCTTATTTATGCACCTATATCTCGTCTCTATCCACAAATTAGCATATCTCTTCTCCCCAGCATCTTCCTGTCCCGACTTGCTCTCAATTCTCATTCGTGCTACTGCTGCCCCAGCTGCTCCTCTCCTGAGAGTGTCTCCCTCCCCTCACTTCCCTCTCCACCCCTCTCAGTCTCCTGCACACACGAGACACGCGCGTCTTGTTCGTCACTCATATCTAGACTGCTTACACGTCAAACGTTCACCTCCCATCTATCTTCTCTATAGCTGCTGCCTCGCCTCGCGTGATCGTGAAAGCAAGAACACCACTGACCGCTTCCTCTGGTATGCCAGCACTGTGTGCCTGACAAGTACATATGACAAATATATCTTATACTCAACATATATTATTCAGTAGGAACTCACTATTTTCATGACTCTCAAATATTTTAACTATAGATAAAACATAACCATGCCATATTTGACTGAAGATTCACTAATATAATTTGATAATGAAACTAGAGAGGACATTGGATTAGTAAATTCAGAATGCTATTACTAAGAATATGATAATACTTGAATAAAATGATTAGGCTAAATAAATACTCGTAGATAGATACATCGGTATTCGAATTTGTAAGCATTATCAATAGTAGACACTTCTTCGCCCATTGAGTTTGCCTGTTTTTTTGAATTGATCACTGCCAGGTATAGCCTGAGTGCACGAGATCATGGTGACAGATGACAAACTGTCCATGTCCGTAGCCTCGCAACTGCCTTACCTTAGACTCTACTTATAGTAATAATCCTAAATTCTAGGCCTTTACCTATGACCTTAGTCAACTTAGAGTCATAGATCAATATGGATCCCATGAGCCTGATAGAGACTAGTGATGATTGAAGACTACTAGAGTCCTAGGACCAGAAGCGAAAAAGAACGATGGGTCTAACATGCCTCTCGAACCTGGAGTAAAGCTGGAATGGTGACTACTCCTTAGAGTAACTGACTAGGCCTGTATACGTACTGCCTAGTGCTGATACTTAATGATCAGCCGATCACACGAAGCCCAGTTCAAGGGAAGAATGAAGAGTCCAGAGAGTGCACATATGCTTTCAGAGTCTTATCACAAAGGAGAAAAGAGAAGTGAGCTGTGTCTGACAATTCTGATTTATGTACAACCGATAGCTATTCTACGTGCCAGAGTGGCAATGCTTATCATCCTCGTGACTCAGCATTGTGAACTCAACACCAGTATGCATCTTCAAATTCCTGCATACAAGAGACTCGCTGGAGGAGTTGTTTGCTTTTATGGTTTTTACTGTTGTTGGAGCTTTTTACTGTTAATTGAAGGCAATGTTTCCCACTATAATTTATTCCGCACTTCCTCACAGCCTGTGCGCTGAAAGAGGCACGTAACCTGTGATTTGACAGGCTCATCGGAATGAGAACCCTAAAGCATGCTATGTGGAGAAATTATGATTAGTGTTGTAAATATAGAGATCAAATGTGCTGTGATCGCCCTGCCTCTGAACCAATTATCGAGAGGTGTGGTTGTGACCTTGATTATCCTGGTCATGCTAGCTCAAACCCTATAGAGAAGAGTGTGTGGTTGGCGAGAGGAAAAAGATAACCAGCACGGACATACTGTCACACGATTTCATGTGGAACATGCGCCTGCTTCTCTCTTGGTGCTAGTGATTTATGTGATATTAAAAGAGCCTAAGTCGATCTGTATAATAAAATGTCTCTCTCTCACAAGTAATTTAACTTTATGTGTACGAAAACAAGTATCTGGCGTAAAACTTCGGACGAATGTATCCGATAGTATCTGAAGACTCAATGAGAAAAGTGTGAATTTAATATGTATGGAATGAAGCCTTCATCAACAAAATCATGTCCATATATAGTATAGGTAGAGAACAATAGTGTAGGTAATGTGCCCGGGGGGGAGTATGGAATGCCCGCCGTCCGCCATAGTGCACTAGTGGTAAGATATGCGAGTAGGAGCGAGAATAGAGTAAGTGCGGGAGCGGAAAGGCAAAGGGCGGTCCGCGGCCCCAAAAAAAAAATGTTGGAAAAAGATCAAGCGCGACCTCACCCAAGTGTCCACGTCGAGAGTGATGGAGCCAATGTACATGTGTAAAAATGAGGAAAGTATGGGGAAAGGCGGACCGGTCTCATAGGAATGAAATCGATTATTATGACAACAAGAGAATATGACTATACACAATGAAAGAACGTAGCACGAAAGATGAGTAGAGTGAACATATGTGTGAGTAAAAGTAGAGAATTAAGAAGATAAAGAATCAACCATTTTGTGTGTTTTGGAGAAATATATTTTTATCTTTTTCTCGTTTTATATTTCTCAGTGTGTTTGTTGTTATAATTGTTTATTTTTTTATTGGGGTTAAACTGTTCTCTTTTATCATTATTTAGTATGTTAATGTGTAAGATACTCAATATATATATTTATCACTCTCGAGATAGTGATAAGCTTATAGTTTTAGAGCATTACATCTACCATCTCTATCATAGGGATTTATTTTTTTTGAGTGTGAGAGGGATTATATTGTAGATTGATATTATTTAAACTAGTAAAAATCAATATTATGTTTTTGTCAGTATTATTAAATTATATTATTTTATTTATTTAATGTATTTAGTTAATATATACTATTCATTTAATATATAATTTTTTATTATTATTTAAGATTATTTTTTATATTATTTATTTAGCTAATTTATTTTATGATTAATATATTTATTTTTATATAAAAATATGTTAAGGATATTCTTCTGATTTAAATATTTATGATTACAAACATTATTATATATTATTATAATTATAATATTTATTAATTAATTATATTATATTATTATATATATCAAATATATTTAAGTTGCGTTATTAGTCAATGCATCGGATGATTTGAGTCGGTCGAGCAACTGTAAATCTGAATTTAATTTCTTCACAATTTAAAAAATTATATGCTACCACCAAATCAAATTTGAAATTTTTACGATGTGAGTTAATTATTATTATAATTATTAATTATATTATATAAATTATTAATTTAATATATTTATATATTATATAATTATTTAAGGAGTATGTTGACAGTAAAATGGTTGACCTATAAATATTCAGTTGAACTTTGTGATTATAATTATGTAATTAAAGTTTTCATTATGATTATATTTTAGATTGTTTAGTTTTTCTGTCTATATACAAACTATTGGCATCAAATATTACTGCATAAAGCTCTAGCACTATGATATATAGAAGTATTATTATTATTTATTATAAGTAAATATATTAATATCTATATTATTATTATTATATTATTATTATTAATTATATATATATATTATTATATTTAGTAGTTGATATTATTAAAATGTTTTGTAGATTATTATTTGATTTTATTATTAGTTTTATATTATTATTTCATATATTATATCTATTAATTTATTATTGATTATATTATTATCTTATTATTTTATTATTATTATATGTATTATTATTTATTATTGTATTATTAATGTATTATTATTATTTATTTATATTAGTCAATTAATATTATTATTCATATTATTCTAAATTCTTCAACAATAGCTCTTAAGTAACCTGAAGACAAAAAAATGATATGCTCGACAGGATAACTAGTTTTCTCTTAGAACTATATCAAAAGGAAAAAGAATCACGACTCTGAAGCGGACCTCTGAAGTGAGGAAAAGTCGACGCTCTTACCTGTTGAACCTTCCAGAATGGCTGTAAAGGCCACTACTTTTTAAGAGTTTTCACGGACTTATGAACATCGCCTTCTGAAGAAAAGTGGATATTGATTTTTCTTCTGAAGAAGTTAGATAAATATTTCTGTTGTGTCTTTTTATGGAAACTTTTTGACACATTGGTGAAGTTACTTTATATGTGAATTTTATTTTTTTTGTCTTTAATCGTTCATTATATATGTTTGAATTATAACAATATTGTATTATTAATTAATTATTATTTATTATATTATACCATTTATTATTATCTATTATTATTATTATTATTATATTAGTATTATATACAGATTATATTATTACTTGATTATTTTTAATTATCTATTATTATTAAGTTGATTATTATTATAATAATAATTATAATTATTATATATTATTATTATGTATTATTATCTTTATATTAGTTATTATTATTATTATTATTTAGTTATTATATTTGTGATTATTATTATATATTATTATTTTATTGATTATCGTATTTTTATTACTTATATTATATTAATTATATTATATATCATTATTTTATATTATTATTATATTATTATTATATTATTATTATTATTATTTTATAATCTCATTTTCTAAGGTTTGCGTTGTTAAAATTTTTACTATTTTGCTATCAATCACGAAATGTTCTTACTTAATTTATAAATATGTAATTTTCTTAAAAATTATGTCTGAGAAAATAATTTAAGTTAGACAAGGTATGAGTCACATATTTAAATTATTAATAGTCGCTTGAACCGAGGTTGTCGTAGAATAACTCGGATCATCTTCCTAGAGTTTCAATTCTAACAAGGATTGTAATGAATTATTACAAAAGAATAAGGAGTGACAATTTTAAATTTTATAATTTAGTTATATATATATATTTAAATCTAAGGGACGATACGTTGGAAACTTTATGTTATGTCATGCTTTGGTGTCCTTTGTAAATAACTTTGAAGCTATATTACATAAGACAACAAGCAACCCTTAAAATCATTAACTAAAGCTTAACCTATCTCTGCCCTATGCGTTTTTCTGCACTTTGATCGGGCGATTGGAGGGCCTTGCGTCACTTCTAAGCTAAATATAATTGGAATGACTTCTTTGACTCTTGGTGACGCTTCGGTTTCGGCCGATAAGGTGGGAAGGCTGTAATCGTTGATGGGAGAGCAGGTTCATTCCTTCTTCGACTAATTTTTTTCTTCATAATCATGGTGATCGTGCTTGTTCGCAGCCAATTCAGGTCTATAAAGACATTTGCGTGTACAGAGAGTGGAAAAAAATATTCGTTGACTCCTATCATCTTCGTAGCTAATTATTTATTCGCACTCTGAATAACATCGTATATGCAGTGCATGTCACTCTTCACGAGCAAAGGGTCGAGTCTCTCATCAAACACTGAATGCGGCCTAACCGTAGGCTTCTCCTACCTGAAAAATCTTCTGGCCTCTTGCAAAAAAAACATCACACATATTAACAACATCTTACGTAAAAATCTGCCTTTTCGCTAGCCTCTTATTCGATTTGATGGTTTTTCTGTTTCTAATACTCCAACTGAAAAGGCCAAGTCTAGCTTTTGATTCTTATTCTTCCTCTAACTAACCCTAGACATTCTTGGCATTCCGACTTCCTCCTCCTTACTCCGCACAGGTGTTCCTATGCTTTGTCTGTTGATTACATTTGATCAGGTGCATGGACTCCTGGGGAATCTATGAACGTTAGGAAGGCGGGTGTTACCATAGGATCCCGGGCTATAGGACGTTCCTCTCTCCCAGAATTTTGTAATTAAATGAAGGAGTGTGCCTCTCCGTTCGACTGAGACCCCGCCACTTGTCAACCGAATATTCTCTATGTCTCAATACTAATTAATACTTTCAGTCAATGTTGGAAGCACACACATCCACACCGATTCCGAAAAAAAGACTAAAAATATAAATGCCTGTATCTAGAAATTAATATTTTATATCTTAATCTTTTGAAAAATAATTCATTCACTTCTTAGAATCGAAACTGAGAAAGTCTGAGGGTTTTCTCGAACGAAACCGCTCAGAACTATAATAAACCCCTAACTCTTATAATGTTAGATATCTTAATTATAAGAATTAGGTTCAGAAAAGTTTTTAAGAAAATTAAATGGAAATTAGAAGAAAACATTTCGTGAATGAATCTTTTGGTTGTGCTCCATTATTAATATTATTAGTCGGTTTTACAGGTGTTGGATAGTATTCGATATGAATTTCTTCTAGCACAATTCTTTTTAGAATTATTTATATTATTATATTATTATTATTGATTATTCATTATTTATTAATATTCATTATACCTATATATAATTATATTTGCATTGTAGTATTTATGATTATATTATTCCTTTATTTTATTATTATTATATTTATTATATATTTATTTTATTAGTGGATCAATTCTCACCTAAATATATTTTGATTATCGCATCAAAAATCTGAGGACATCAAAGTTTGAATAGGGCATATCAAAAGCTGAGCATCAAAGTATTTATGGAAGGCATCAAAAGTATCGATTTTCTGTGGGTAGTGGGTGCGGCTCATGCGTATCTGGTAAGTTGATGTGTGGGTGGTTGTCAGCTGGTGTGGTGTTGTGCGCGTTGTAGAGTCAGGCCATTTGTAGTATGTTTGGAAAGTGGTGTTGTCATTGCAGAAACCGTGTGTGGTAAAGTGATTGATTGCGAACAGGCATGAAGTAGATAGTAAAAAGTGAGGATTGTAAATAAAAATAAATAAGATGTTTAACAGAAAGTTTATATTAACGCAATAAATGTTATGTTAACTGTCCGAATGTTGTAACGTTTTACCAGCGAAAGCTAGTGGTGCTTATTTCTGTATAATTTATGTATGTTTGTGTTATGTGTGTGTGTAAATAATAACAAATTTTATTTAAAAGCAAAGAACACATTAGTAAAAAAAGCTAATTGAAATGTAAAATATATAAAAAAAAACTGAATGTAAATTCGCTTAATTTGTACTGTTTAATTATTCTTATTTTTTTCTAGTGTTATTATTAATTGGGTATTAAGATTTATTAAATAGTGTTAACTTATATATTTATTATCATATTATTATATTACGAGTGTTAGTATAATATTGCATTAGCTTTGGTATTAGTAGTAGTAGTAGTAGTAGTTTTATGTAAATCTTGAAAAATAAATATATGAAATCTGAAAAACTAATTTTCGTTTGACCTTATTATTTTATCTTTCTTTTTATTGGGCTTTGATCATTTTTAATACACAAAAAAAAATGAACCGGATACAAGATGCTAATATTTCAGGTATATATTTCACACAAAAAACAAAATATTTATGCAAACCGTTGAGAACTGTTTTTGTACAGTGTCATATAGTACTTCTAATGGATGCTCTTTTTAAATCATGCTCTTCCTATTCTCACTTGAAGAACTAAAAATTTGATCGTATACTCACATGTCGTGTACAATGTATTATAGGTCTAACCAAATTACAGGAAAACCAATCGAAGCTGTTAAACATCTTTTAAATTCGTCTCACCATATAGCCTGGGTCGATAACTATTTTTTGAAGCTAAGGAATATAGCTATTAAGTGATATTAGTTAAATAATATGCAAAGTTGTTTATAAGATGTAAGTACGTAATAAGTAAAGCTGTATGAAATCATGTTAAGCGCAGTAATATTTTACTCAGTGGTGCACACAATTTATCGAGAAAAAAACAAAATATAAAAATAATATGTATATATACATATAAAATATAATATATATATATATATATATAGTATAAAATTATATACTATAAATAAATAATGAATAAAATATAATATAAAAATAAATAATAATTATATAATAATATATATTATATAAATAAATATATATATATATAAAATATATATAGTATAATATATAAGATATTATATATATATATCCGGAGACAGATCAAAAGGTATGAATAGAATAAAACCCAACAAAAAAATATTGTGAACGAGAATTTTGCTGAGATAAAAACAAGTTAAAGAGGCTAGAGGAGCATGGGGATGTGCTATATAAATTGTAAAGTGCAAAATTTATCTTTACAAATTTAAAAAAATATTATTGAGTAAAATATATATAATACATATAAAATATTATATAGGAGACTCCAATAATTTTTTTTATTAGTAGCCACGTAGAATGGAAGGGTGGAGTAAGCAATATTAAGAAAGTTCAAAAAAGGTTCATGTTTCGTGATTATAAGAAAAGAGTGATGGTTTGGAATGGTTTGATGTCTCATGTAAATATTTGCTTAGCTCTGATTTCACTTGTTTTTCTACATTAAATCAAATGGTTCATTCACTTTCAGATAGATATTAATGAGAATATTGTGTCATCTTAGTGTTAATAGAATTGTATCTATATTTAGGCCAATACTTACAGTTTATAAAGCTAGATAATATAATTATTCAGTTTAAAGTTTTTAAAAAACAATATATATATAAATTGAATTAACCAGCAAATTATATAAAACCATTAGCATTTATTTTCTATAGTATGTCTGCTTTTGTGTAGTGCTAATATACTTTATATCTTTGGGAAGATCTTTATTGACGAAACATTGGATACAGTTATTTGTACTCTAGCCATGTTTAGTCCATATATGAGAGATTGCTTGGTTCCATACACTTGTATTCATTGTACTGTAATGTCACATGTGTCAATTTGATTGGACGAACGGGTTGAGTCTTACTATTAGTTGGTGAGTTGTTCTTGAGCAGGTTACTATGTCATCAGTTATCTCTATTTTTGGCCTGAAGATCTTATGTCAATGCTTAGTCCGCTTAAATCTTTTCTAATACAAAATTTTTTGCGCCAGGTTAATTTGGCTCTATAGTTACAAATTATTTTTATAACAAAGCCGTTACAGTTCACATCAATGAAGAACATTAAAACTCAGAAAACTATCGTTCCATAAATATAAAAAGTCTAATTATCGTGGGCCACTTTCTTATTATTAGCTCACAGGCAACACTGGCTTACAGCTACACAAGAACATAAAAATGGAGAGTTGCACTAAAAACCAGAAACTGTTAAAGAAGCTATTTCAGAGTTGACACTTGAAATATCTCAGCGTTTAAATGTTTTTTTTGTACTTGTCAACAACTACTGAGCAAATGCAACGGCATAATAAGTAGGATGAAATCTTTCATTTTACGTGTATATATATATATAGTGAGTATATATATATATTAGTATCATATAATACTAATTATATATAGTAGTTATAATAATAATATAAAGGTCTATATAAAAGTATATATTATACCTTGTATGTACTTGGTATTAGTCGATACCTAGTATAGTAAAATTACATAACCACGTAGATATATATCATAATTTATAAATTTAATAATATTATAGATTTCAATCTTTATTATCAGTATATATATATATAACTTCAAATAGACTATAATATAATATATATATGTTTAATATATATATTAGTTAGTATTAT
>JABUQX010028127.1:0-5000 GCA_015478945.1 Trachelipus rathkii
GTAAGGGCTTTGATATAATTTTTGTTAAAATTACTATGGATAATGTAAAACTTTGTTCGGTTAAGCCTTTAGTCGTTGGTCTTATGATAATCGGTCATGGTTTAATGAATGCATTTTTTTGCTAAGTTACTGTGTCTTTGTAGATTAACGTTAATATGTTAAGATATGCTTGAAAAAGTAGGAATAGGTTCGTTTTGCATGCAATTTAATTACTTTACTGGTGTTAAGTGTGGATTTTGTTAATGTTAACAGTTTACTTGTGCGTAAGTTGTGTTAGGTTGTCTTTGACATTATTTTCTTAGTTCATGTTACGCTATGTTGCTTTATTGATGTTGAAACTTTATTACGTTAGAGTATATTCGTTTGATAGTATGATAATCGGCCAAGGTTATGATAAATTTTTTTTTGCTAATGTTACTGTGTCAGTGTAAGATTAGCGTTAATATGTTAGAGTTATCCTTGAAAAGTATGAATAGGTTACGTTTTTTGCATGCAATGTTAAATACTTTACTGGTGTTAAATGTGGAACTTTGTTAATGTTAAACAGTTTTTATTCGTGTTTAAGTTCTGTTAGGTTTGTCTTTGTAATTATTTTCTTAGTTCATGTTACGCTATGGTTAGTTTTTATTGATGTGCAACTTTATTATTTAGAAGTATATTCTTGATCATATATAATTAAACCAATGCTGTGATTAAATTTAGTGTAAATCGTTATTGTGCAGTGTAAGGATTAAACGTTAATATGTTAGAGTTTTGCTTGAAAAGTAAAGAATTGGTTACGTTTTTGCATACCATGTAGTTACTTTACTGGTGTTAAGTGGTGAACTTTGGTTAATAAGAAAACATTTTAATTCATTTTCTTAGTTTTATTTAGGTTATTCTTAGTACATTATTTTCTTAGTTCATTGTTACACCATGTTAGATTTATTGATGTGGAAACTTTGTTACGTTTGCATATTTCGCTGGCCTGTATGATAATTAACCAAATGTTTTGTTAGAATTTTAGTTAAATATTACCAGTAATGTATAATGTGACATTGGTTATTTAGAAAGATATGCTTGACAAAGCTGTGAATAAGTTACGTTTTTTGTATGCTATGTTAGTTACTTTACTGTTGTTAAGTGTGGAACTATTGTTAAGCTTAGGCCGTTTTTTCATGTTTAAGGCGTGTCAGGTTTGTCATTGTGTATTATATTCATAGTTCAGATGATGCTAAGTAAGCTTTATTAATGTGAAAACTTTGTTACGTTAGAGTATACTCATTGATCTTTGTATAAAGAACTTGATTTTATGTTATGTTTATCCAAAAATGATACTCGAAATGTGACTTGAATCGATAGATAAATAGATCAATAGATCAAGGATGGACAGGAGAGGGGCGGGATGGTAGTTTGATTTACTGATTTACTGATTTGGGTATGTAAAAACGTTACAATTTTAGTAAAAAATTTGACTTGAATCAATAGATCAATAGATCACGATTAGACAGGAGGGTGGCTGGATGGTGGTTTGGATTTACTGAATTTACTGCTTTGGGTATGTAAAACATGATAATTTTAGTAAAAAATTTGACTTGAATCAATAGATCAATAGATCACGATTGGACAGGAGGGTGGTTGGATGGTGGTTTGATTTACTGATTTACTGATTTAGGGTATGTAAAACATGATAATTTTAGTAAAAAATTTGACTTGAATCAATAGATCAATAGATCAATAGATCAATACATCAATAGATCAATAGATCACGATTGGACCGGAGGGTGGTTGGATGGTGGTTTGATTTACTGATTTACTGCTTTAGGGTATGTAAAACATGATAATTTTAGTAAAAAATTTGACTTGAATCAATAGATCAATAGATCAATAGATCAATAGATCAATAGATCAATAGATCACGATTGGACAGGGGGTGGTTGATGGTGGTTTGATTTACTGATTTTACTGTTTAAGGGTATGTAAAAACACAATGAAATTTTAGTTAAAAAAATTTGACTTGAATCAATAGATACAATAGACAATAGTCAATAACAATAGATCACGATTTTGGAACCGGAGGGTGGTTGATGTGGTTTGATTTACTGATTTACTGCTTAGGGTATGTTAACATGATAATTTTAGTAAAAAATTTGAACTTGAATCCAATAGATCAATAGATCATAGATCACGATCTGACAGGAGGGGTTGGTTGATGGTGGTTGGATTATCTGATTTAACTGCTTTATGGGTTGTAAAACATGTTCTGTATTAAGAAAAAAATTATAATTATAATCGAGATATTCATTTGAAAAATGTATGAAATATCCACAGGAGGGAGATCACGATTGGACAGGAGGTTGGTTGGATGGTGGTTTGATTTTACTGATTTACTGCTTTTATGGTATAAATTAAAAACTTAGAGTTGGCAGGTCTCTTCATATAAAATGAGAAATTTTAATTTATTTATTTATTTATTTATTTATTTTTTTGATATTTATTTTTATTAATTTGCATGTTTCTGAGCCATTATTTTCGAAAAAATCTACTGACGCCATAACAATATATAAAAGAACACCCAATATTGTAGTCGATTGACACAAATTTTAATAAAACTCGGGCATCGCACCGGAGCCAGCAACGGTGGCGCTGTCATCCTACTCCTGCTGAGTCAGATTCCGTTTTCAATTCTTTCGGCGCTCCTTATTCTTTCTTCATCATCCTTTCTTCCTCCTTCGTCCTTCTTTTGGCACTCTGTGCTTTTTTCAGTCAGGACTTCCCTCAATTGGGGTCCTAGAACCACCCTATACGGACTTATAGCCATCATATTCGAGATCTAGCGGTCTCGATAACCTTATAAGTCAAAACCAATATTGTATTATTAAGCGAATGTTTATTAACTCGGACCGCAGTGGCTCCAGCGACCGGTGGCCGGAGCCAACTTCTCAGATTTCAATATTAACTAATTTCTAGAAATTCAACTACTCTGAAATCCTCTTATCTCACCAAATTCAGCCATTACGAACACTTCGATTTTTTATTGGGGGTGTGGTTCCCCTTCGGCTGGAAACCTCGGGGAGCGTAACCGCGTCTACGCGGGTTACCCTCTCGTCATCTCTGACACCCTCCAAATTGTTATAACCCGGTACGGATAACTCTAACCTCTATAGATATATTATCGGAGCAATAGGATGAAGCCGGAGCGCCGGTGCCTACAAAATATTTCATAATATAAATAAAATAATATAATAAATAATAATATAATAATATAATAATAATAATAATAATAATAATAATAATAATAATAATAATGTAATACAAATAATAATAATAATAATAATCATAATATAATAATAAATTAAATATAATATAATAGGATAAATAATAATAATATAATAATATAATAATATAATATAATAATAATAATAATATATAATCAATATAATATAATAATAATAATATAATAATAATTTAATAATAATAAATAATGAATATAATAAAATAATATAATAATAATATATATAATGAATAATAATAATAATAAATAATAGATAATAATAATAAAATAATAATATAATAATAATATAATATAATATATAATTGAATAATAATAATAATAATAGAATAATAATATAAAATAGTAATAAGAATAAGAAAAAAATTCAGAGTGTCTGATACATATTCGTTCTCGCTGGCAGAGTCAGAGAGGCATGCTTGCGTTTCGGAGTCGGAGTTAGAGTCGGAGCCGGAGCCTGGAGTGCCTTTGGAGTGCGTAAAAAAAATTATTCTTACAGGAATCGTTATTCGACTCAGATTCGATTTCCTTCGGGAATCAAATCTTAGACGTAATAATAATATAATTAATAATAGTTAATCAGTAATAATAATATAATAATTTATAATATAATAATAATAATAATAATAATAATAATAAATAATATAATATAATAATGATAATAAATAATAATAAGTAATACATAATAATTATAATAATAATAATAACAATAATAATAAAATATAAATTAATATAAAAATAAAAATTAACAATGACAAATCAAAATTTACCGTTATCTCTAACCGGAGTGTTTTATCAGTTCTTATTCAGCTAACGCTGAATAAGAAGAGCTACAACTGATATTCCTCAGGTTGTCTACGAACTCGGGGCAAATGGCTACTTGAAGGATGTCGTGTCAAGACGCCATGCGCTTTGATGTTTTTGTCCGCAGTTTCTAATCTGAATAGATTTTTTGTTTGCAACAGAGAACAAAATTAACCACTGGATGTCAGGACCAACTTTTGCGTGGTTTGAAAACCGGAAGAGGTGGTAGCAAGCCAAGAAGTTTAGACCATTTTGTGGTCTACTTAAACAGGTAGACGATCATCAGTGTCTCTGGAGTCCAGGGTAGCCATCAGTTTTCCGCCCCAATGTACCACCATTTTTGGAGACGGATTCCATTTGTCCTTTATTTGTTTGCTGATATGGGGTAGTACTGATGCTCGATATCGATGGGCTGAACTTGCACTTAGATTTATCTTTGAAACATCTCCTCCGCAGACAGAAACCATCATATGTACGAATGAGTTCATCTTAGTATTACTAACGTTATTCCTCACGCTCCAGGCAACAACATTTGGATTCTTGAGAATATTATGAGGAACAAATATGTGTTCACCAGATTTAATTTCAGAGCAGGCTGAGCTGGGTCCAGAAGTCCCCCCAACCGATTCATCACTAGAACTGCTGGTTGGCTCAAACTCAACAGTTTCTTTGAACATTACCGAATGGTCTCTTTTGGGAAAAGCTTCGTCATAGGTTCTTTTCTGCCTTTTCTCGACAACTTTTGCATTGACTTTGTCAATTCCTGAATAAGATGCTTTCCTGTCAGTTATCATGCTTTGCATGAAAGCAATGTCTGCATCGATGATTTCTTTTTTTTCCCTTTGTTGTTTATTGTCGATTCCCTGAGCTTCCATATCTAGGAGAAAGATTTTTATAAAATTTCATAGTAAGCATCTAATGTTGA
>JABUQX010028127.1:10000-12500 GCA_015478945.1 Trachelipus rathkii
GACCTGTTTTGATCTAGTTGATCTATTGGAAATCTAATTGATCTATGTGGATCTATGATCTATTGATCTATTGATTCAAGTCAAATTTTTTACTAAAAATTATCATGTTTTACATACGCCTAATCAGTAGATCAGTAAATCAAAACCACCATCCAACCAACCCTGACCTGTCTATTAATCTATTGCTCTATTGATCTATTGATCTATTGTATTGATCTATTGTTTACTATTATCTGTTTTACATACCCTAAGGCAGTAAACTTCAGGTAAATCAAGCCAACCATTCGGCAACCACCCTCCTGTTCAATCGTGATCTATGTGATCTAGTTGATTCTATTGATACTATTGATTCTATTGGATCTAATTGATCTATTGACTTCAAGTCAAAATCTTTTACTAAATTATCATGTTTTACATACCGGGAAGCAGTAAAATCAGTAAACTCAAACCACAGCATCCACACCACCCACGCCTGTCCAATGTGATCTATTGATCTATTGATATCAGTCAAATTTTTTATCTAAAATTATCATGTTTTCACGTACTCAAATCAGTAAAATCAGTAATCAAACTCACCATTCCACCACCTCCTGTCCCATCTTGATCTATTGATCTCGCTTGATCTATTGATCTATCGATTCAAGTCACATTTCGAGTATCATATTTGGATAACATAACATAAAATCGAAGTTCTTTATACAAAGATGCAATGAGTATAGCTCTAGTAACAAAGTTTTCAATTAAGTAAAGCTTACTGTAGCATCAATCTGAACTATGAATATAATGACCAACGACAAACACCTGACACGCTTTAAACATGAATAAACTGTTAACGTTACCAAAGTTCACACTTTAACAACAAGTAAAGTAACTAACATAGTAATGAACAAAAAAACGTAACTATTTCACACTTTGTCAGCATAGCTCTTAAATAAAATGTCAATTTAGATATTAACATGTTAATATTTAACTAAATTTATCAACAAATTGGTTAATTATTTACGCGCAGGAAAGTATGCTATACGTAACAAAGTTTCCACATCAATAAAGCTAACATAATCATATATTATATATTATATTATAATATATATATATATATATATAATATATATATAGTATATATTATATATATATATATAATATATAATATATATATACTAATATCTATATATATATATATATATTTATATATATATATGAACTGAGATGGAATAATAATGTACAAAGACAACCTAACACAACTTAAACAGCACGGAATAAACGGTTAAACATTAACAAGTTCCCACCTTAACACCGCACAGTAAGTAACTAGCAGGTTGGCGAAAACGTAACCTATTCTTACTTTTTGCAGCATATCTTACATTATAACGTTAGAATACTTACACTGAACACCGGTAACAATTTAACTTATAAATGATTATGGTACAGAGATACTTGTTCAGGTAAATTTACGTAATATTCTAATAGGTTTTATGGCTTGAAAAAAAGTAAGGATAAGGGTTACGCTTTGCAGGCACGTATGTTAGTACTTTAAAAAACTAGCATTTGTGGGTGATATGTTCTTTATTATTAAGACAGGGGAGCTTTTTTGTTAATCAAAACCCGTTAACAAGAACGAGTTATCGTATTTGGTGTTTGTGGTGTTGATGTCTTAATTTGAGTATATCGTGGATCAGTATAATAACCAATTTGTGAATTTAGTTTATTGTTTGCGTGTGGGGTATAGGTTTGGTGTGCAGTACTACCTGGGTGTTGGACTTTGTTAATGTTAACTGTTATTTCGTGTGTAGTTGTGTTAGGTTTGTCTTAGTACATTATATTACTTAGCATTAATATTATATATATATATATTATCATATATATATATAGTATATATATAATCGATATATAATTTTATTATAATATATATATATTATATGTATATATATAGTATATAATATATAATACTATATAGACGTCATAGATGAATGCAGTGGAAACCTCATGATTGGAAGAAGTAGTAACTAGTCAGAGTAGTCCAGAACAGTCTATGAGTGATGGTTCGGGCGTGACCAGTGGGTAATCGTGAGCGTTGTTATGAAGCTGTGAGATGATATAGTAGTTCGTGTAACGGGGGTGCTCATAAGGACGTGGGTAGATGCGTATTGGTTGTTACGTTGCCATACTTCGGCTGCTTGTTATAAATAATTATCCAATGTTGTGATAATATTTTAGTTAAATATCTATCATGTTATACACGATTGACATTTGTTATGTTAGGAGAGTATGCGTGGACAAAGTGTTTGAAAGGACGTTTGATGAATCACTATGTTAGTTACTTTTTAACCTGTTTGTTAATGTGTGGAACGTTGTAACCGTTACAGTTTTAATGCATGTTTAAGGCCGTGTTCGGTTGGTCCGATAGTGTAATTACATCTGAGTTCAGATGACCAAGCTAAGCTTTATTAATGTGAAACTTTGTTAGGTTGTAGAGTAACTCATTGATTCTTTGGCTTAAAGA
>JABUQX010028127.1:17500-30633 GCA_015478945.1 Trachelipus rathkii
GTTTTGTAGTAAAGTCTTATTTAATAAATTATAATTTTTTTCAGGTTACAAATTATTAATATGTAATGTAAATTTAACATGATGAAACTAGACATAAGTATGATATATTCATAATGATATTAGGAGACCATCTCTGGTATCGAGACAAGGTAAATCAATGGGACGCAAACTGCAACAAGAGGCAAAGTAATTCTTTGCTGCTTGCAAACCTTAACTAAGGATTTAATCCTTTATGATGTCATTATTCTTACGAATTGATAAATGTTTCTGAAGCATTATACGAAGGCAAATATCCCTACAATAAGTGTAAGAAACAAGGAAGCACATGATGAATATATGAAGTTAATGAAAGTGCAACAAGCTCGCACACATTCGATAACAGAACATCAGGACTTTAGTCAACGTTAGTCTGGTATGGCTTTTATCGAATGTGTTCCCAGAATGGAGAATGGGAATCGACAAAAAAGAACAAAGGAAAAAGAACTCATCGATGCAGACATTGCTTTCATGCAAAGCATGATAACTGACAGGAAAGCATCTTATTCAGGAATTGACAAAGTCAATGCAAAAGTTGTCGAGAAAAGAGAAAAAAAAACCTATGACGAAGCTTCTCCCAAAAGAGACCATTCGGTAATGTTCAAAGAAACTGTTGAGTTTGAGCCAACCAGCAGTTCTAATGATGAATCGGTTGGGGGGACTGCTGGACCCAGCTCAGCCTGCTCTGAAATTGAAGGGCGACACAGAAGGCAAATTAAATCTGGTGAACACATATTTGTTCCTCATGATATTCTCCAGAATCCAAATGTTGTTGCCTGGAGCGTGAGGAATAACGTTAGTAATACTAAGATGAACTCATTCGTACCTATGATGGTTTCCGTCTGCGGAGGAGATGTTTCAAAAATAAACCTAAATGCAAGTTCAGCCCATAGATATCGAGCATCAGTACTACCCCATATCAGCAAACAAATAAAGGACAAATGGAATCCATCTCCAAAAATGGTGGTACATTAGGATGGAAAACTAATGGCTGCCCTGGACTCCAAAGACACTGATGATCGTCTACCTGTTTTAGTATCCGGAGTCAATGGAACTAAACTTCTTGGTGTACCACCTCTTCCGAGTTCAACCACAAAAGTTGGTCTGAAACATGGTAATTTTGTCTCTGTTGCAACAAAAAATCTATTCATAGATTGGAAATGCGACAAAAACATCAAAGGCATGGTCTTTGACACGACATCCTCAGTAGCATTGCCCCGAGTTCGTAGACAACCTGAGGAGTATCAGTGTAGCTCGTTCTTATCAGCGTTAGCTGATAAGAACTGATAAGAACACGTGTTTAGAGATAAGGTAATTGATTTGTCATGTTAATTTTTTATTTTTTATTATTATTTATATTATTATTATTATTGTTATTATTATTATTATTATTATTATTATTATTATTATTATTTATTATTTATTCAATCTAATTATTTATTATTATTATTATTATTATTATTATTATTATTATTATTATTATTATTATTATTATTATTATTATTATTATTATTATTATTATTATTATTATTATTATTATTATTATTATTAATATTATTATTATTACGTCTAAGATTTGATTCCCGAAGGGAATTCGAATCCTTCATTTCAACGATGCCCCTAACGAATGGGCAATCTACGCACAACCGGTAACCTTTCTGCCGGCTCCGGCTCCGGCTCCGGCCCCAGCTCCGGCTGCGGCTTCCGAGCTCCGGCTCGACTCTAACCCCCGGCTCCGAAAAGCAAGCATGCCTCTCTGACTCTGCCAGCGTAAACGAATCTGGTTCAGCCCCTGAATTTTTTTCTTATTCTTATTATTAATTATTATTATATTATTATTATTATTATTATTATTATTAATTATTTTTTTTTATATATAATTATTTAATTATTAATATATATAGTCATTATTATTAAAATTATCAAAATTATTATTATTAGATTATTATTATTATTATTATTATTATTAATTTATTATAATTATTATTTATTATTATTATTATTATTATTATTATTATTATTATTATTATTATCTATTATTTATTTTATTATTATTAATTATTATTATTGTTATAATAGAAAGTTTTATTATTGAATATTATTATTATTTATTAATTATTATTATTATTATTATTATTATTTATTTTATTATTATTATTATTATTTATTATTATTAATGATTATTATTATTATTATTATTATTATTTATTATATTATTATTATTATTATTAATTATTATTATTATTATTATTATCATTATTATTATATAATTATATTATTATTATTATGAAATGATTTTTAGGCACCGGCTCCGGCTCAGTCCTATGGCTCCGATATATATCTATAGAGGTTGGAGTTATCGTATCGAGGTTTTAAAAATTTAGGAGGGGTGTTAGATGACGAGGTAACCTCATTCGTTAGAAACGCGGTTAACGTTCTCCGAGGCGTCCCACGAAGGGGACCACACCCCCAATAAAATCGAAGTGTTCGTAATGGCTGAAATTTGGTGAGAGGATTCAGAGTTGAATTTCTAAAAAGTTAATATTGGAATCTGAGGAGTTGCTCCGGCACCGGTGCTGGAACGACACTGCGGTGCCGAGTTAATAAACATCCGTATAACAACAATATTGGTGTGCTTATTAGTTATCGAGACGCGTAGATCTCGAATATGATGGCTAAAAGTCCGCGTATAGGGTGTTCTAGGACCCCCAACGGAGGGAGTCCTGACTGAAAAAAAGAGCACAGTGCAAAAGAAGGACGAAGGAGGAAGAAAGATGGATGAAGGAAGAATAAGGAGGGAAAGAATGAAAACGGAAGTCTGACTCAGAGAGTAGGAGTTGACAGCTGCACCGGTGCTGGCTCCGGGGCGGTGCCGAGTTATATTAAATATTTGTGTAAGGATACAATATTGGTGTCTTTATAAAGGGGGGGTGTTATTGGTCATTAAGATTTCGACAAATAATGGTTTTCAGACCATCAAAGAAAAAAAAAAATAATAAGAAAAAATAAATATAATAAAATAAAGAAAATAAATAAAATTTTATCTTTTTTGTTTTTATAACTACAAATTTACGTTTTTTACATACCATATAGAAGCATGTAAATCAGTAATCAAACACCATCCAACCACCTCCTGTCCAATCGTGATCTATTGTTCTATTGATGATATATTGATCTATTGATCTACTTATTCAAGTCATATTTTTTACTAAAATTATCAAATGTTTACATACCCTAGCAGTAAATCAGTAAATCCAACACCATCCAACCCCCTCCTGTCCCATTCGTGTCTATTGATCTATTGATCTATTGTTCAAGTCAAATTTTTACTAAAATTATCCATGTTTTTACATACTTAAAGCAGTAAATCAGTAGATCAACCCCCATCCAACCAACCCTTCGCGGTCAATTCGGTGTCTATTTGATCTATTGATCTATTGATCTATGATCTATTGTTTCATTTAATAAAAATTTTTAACTAAAATTATCATGTTTTACACACACTACCCTAAAGCAGAAAATCATTAAATCAAACCACCATCCAACCTACCCTCCTGTCCCAATCGTGATCTACTTGAATCTATTGATCTATTGATCTATTGATCATGATCTTTTGATCTATAGATTCAAAGTCAAATTTTTTTAACTAAAATTTTCAATGTTTTACATACCCTAAAAGCAGTAAATCAGTAAATCAAACCACCATTCCCAACCACCCTACCATACCCTTCTGTGAATCTATTGATCTATTGAATGTATTGATCTACTTGAATACTAATTGATCTATTGATTCAAGTCAAATTTTTTTACTCTTAAAATATCATGTTTTAACATACCCTAAATCAGTAAATCAGTAAATCAAACCACCATCCAACCACTATCCTAGATCCAATTCGGATCTATTGATCTATTGATCTAATTGATCTATTGATTCGAGATACATCTTTTTAACTAAAAATTTTTTTTTTGTTTTTACATACCCAAAGCAGTAAATCAGTAAAATCAAACCCTCAAACCCTCCTTCCTGTCAATCCGTGATCTATTGATCTATTGATTACAATGTCAAATTTTTTACTAAAATTATCATGTTTTTACATACCCCAGTAAATCAGTAAATTCAGTAAATCAAACTACATTCCATAGCCACTCTCCTGTCCATCCTTGATCTATTGATATATCGATCTATCGATTCAAGTCACATTTCGAGTGAATCATTATTGGATAAACATACATAAATCAGTTCTTTATAACAAAATCAATGAGAATACTTAACGTAACAAAGTTTCACATTAATAATAATGCTTACTTAGCATCATCTGAACTATGAATAATACATACACACATGAAAACCTGACACGCCTTCAATCATGAATAAACTGTTAAGTTAACAACAGTTCCACACTTAACAACAGGTAAATTAACTAACATAGCATAACAAAAAACCGTAACTTATTCACACCTTTGTCAAGCATCTCTCTAACATATCAATGTTAATTTACTTTAAAAAAATGGTAATTATTTAATAAAATCTTATCACAAACATTGGTTAATTATACTGATCAAAGAGCGAAAGTATGTCTAGACTTGTAACAAAGTTTCCACATCAATGAAGCTAACATATCGTTACATATATGAACTAAGAATAATGTAAAAGACAAACCTCAAAACTTACACATGAATAAACTGTTAACATTACAAAGTTCCCCCCACTAACTACCCAGTAAAGTAACTAACAATGTATGCAAAACGTAACCTATTTCTTAACTTTTTTCAAAGCAAATCTCTACATATTATACGTTAATCTTACACTGTGCACAGTAAACATTTAACTAAAATTTATACACGCATTGTTAATTACATACTGCTCAACGAATATTCTAAAGTAATAAGTTATTTGGCAGTAAATGGTTTAATATATATGTACTGTTTTAACTAAGAAAATAATAGTTACGTTTGCTTAGTATTATAACTATAATACAAGTATAAACTGTTAACATTAACAAAGTTCCACATTTAACACCAGTAAAGTATTTAACATTGCATGCAAAACGTAACCTATTCTTACTTTTCAAAGCATAACTCTAACATTATTATCGGCTATTATTCTCGGCACAATGGGACATTTAACTAAAATTTAAAATAACCTTGGCCGATTATCATACTGGACATGCACGCAATATATCTTCTAACGGTAATAAAGTTTTCAAACATCAAAAATGCTTAACTATAGCGTAACATGAACTCAGAAATATGTACAAAGATACATATCCTTAAACACTCAACTTATCACACGATAAACTCTGTTAAACATTTAACAGAAATCCTCTACATTTTAACACCTCGTAAAGTAATGTAACATTGCAGTTTGCACAAACGTAACCTATTCATACTTTTTCAAGCAGTAATCTTCAACATATTAACAGTTAATCTTCAAATGGACACAGTAACACTTTAGCAAAATAATGCCATCATAACCTTGAACCGATTATCATAATAGACCAACGACTATAGGCTAACGTAACAAAGTTTTTTACAATTATCATAGTAATTTAACAAAAATTCTATCGAGAGCCTTACCTAAAATATAAGATAATTCCCCAGCAAATAGTGTCTATTGATCTAATTGATCGTAATTGATCTATTGAATTCAAGTCAAATCTTTTACAAAATTATCAATGTTTTCATACCCTACAGCAGTTAAATCAGTAATCAAACCACCTCCAACCACCCTCCTGTCCAATCGGGACTATTGATCTATTGATTCGAAGCATATTTTTCTAAAAATTATCATGTTTTTAACATAACCTAAATCAGTAATCAGTAATCAAACCACGCATCTTGCCCCCTCCTGTCCATGCCCTTGATCTATTGACTATTGATCTATTGATACATAATGTTCTATCGATTCAAGTCACATTTCGAGTATACATTTTTTGATACAACATAACATAAGAAATCAAGTCTTTATACAGAAGATCAATGAGTATACTTTAAGTAACAAAGTTTTCACATTAATAAAGCTTACTTAGCAATCATCTGAACTATTGAATATATATACACAATGACAAAGAAACCTGACCAACGCCTCTATACACATGAATAAACTGTAACGTTAACAAAGTTCCACACTTAAAAACAGTAAAGTAACTACATAGGCATACAAAAAACGGTAATATAAATTTATTCACACTTTGTCACCATATCTCTAACATAACAATGTCAATTTACATTAACATGGTAATATCTAACTAAAATTTATCACAACATTGGTAAAAAATTATTATACAGAGCAGCGAAAGTATGCTAACGTACAAAGTTTCCACATCAACTAAAGCTACATATCGTTACATGACTAGTAAATAATGTAACAAGACAAACCTAACTCACAACTAACACCGAATAAGGCTGTACAGTAACAAAGTTCCCACTTTAACACCAGTTAAAGTAACTAGCATGGTAGCAAAACGTAATCTACTTCCTTACTTTTTCAAGCATGATCTCTAACATCATTATCGTTAATTCTTACACTTGGCAGTAAACATTTAACTAAAAATTTTATCACAACATTGTAAGTTCTTTTTATACTGATCAACGAATATACTCCAACGTAATAAAGTTTCCACATCAATAAAAATTATACATAGCGTAACATGTACAAAGAAAACAATGTACAAAAGACATTTCAAACCTAACAGAACTCACACGAAATAATATTGTTATCATTAACAAAGTTCCACACTTAACACCAGCAAAGTAAAACTAACATGTGCCTGCAAGAGCGTAAACCTATCCTTCACTTTTTCAAGGCATAAACTATTAAATATTAACGCTAATCTTACACTCGACACAGTAACATTTACAAAAAAAATTTATCATAACCTTGGCCGATTATCACATACTGATCAACGAATATTAAACTCTAACGTATAAAGTTTCACCATCAATAAAGCTAACATAGCGTAAATTGAACTAAGAAAATAATGGTACAAAGACTAAACCTAACACACCTTCAACACGAATAAACTGTTAACATTAACAAATCCCCACTTAACAACAGTAAAGTAAACTAACATTGCATGCCAAACGTAACCTAATCTTACTTTTCAAGCATATGTCTACCACATATTTCACGTTATCTTAACAAAGAATAACATTTAGCTCAAAAAATGCATCATACCTTGACCGATTATCATACAGACCAACGACTATAGGCTAACGTAACAAGATTTTACCATTATCATAGTACATATTTAACAAAATTTATCAAAGCCTTCACCTAAATATAATAAATCCCCAGCATAATAGTTGCAACATAACCAAAGTTTTATCCAAACATAACATTTAAAAATAACAAAGTTTTATCCAAACATAACATAAAAATAAGTTCTTGTAATAAAATATCATAGTAAAGTGTAATATTTTACCGAATTTAAAGCAGTATAATCAGTAAATTCAGTAATCAAACCACAGCCATCCCTACACACCCGTCCATGACCTTTTCATCTTTCGATCAATGAAATCAGGGTCACATATCGAGATCATTTTCGGATAAACTGAGCAAAATAAGTTTTTTTTCATACTCAACTCAACGAATAATTCTAACGTAACATTGTTCACATAATAAAGCTAGAATAGCACTACCAGAACTAAAGAATATAATGCACAATGAAAAACCTAACACAACCTTATACGCATGAATAAACTACTAACATTAACAAGTCATACTTAACAACACAAAAGTACCTAGCACATAGCATACAGAAAACGTAACCTATTCACACTTCTTTCAAAGCAATATCTTCTAAATATCATTGTTAATTTTAACATTAACACTTTAATTTTTCGTCGCATTAGAGTATCATTTCGTATATAACAAGCACAAAAAATGAGTCTTTTTATATTACTAACCAGCGAATATCAATGTAACTAACAATGTTTCACATTAATAAAGCTAACATAGCATCATTAGGACTTAAGAAAATAATGTACAACGACAAACTTAGCACAACTTACGCACTATAAACAGTTAACATTAACAAGTTCCACACTTAACACGCAGTAAAGTAACTCGCATTGCATGCAAAACGTAACCTATTCCATGACTTTTCCAAGCATATCCTAACATATTAACGTTAATTTTAATTTTACACAGTAAATATTTAACAAAATTTATCATAACCACGTCTAATTATCATACAGGCTAACGAATAACTGCAAACATAACAAAGTTTTATCCAAACATAACATAAAAATAAGGTCTTTGAATAAAATATCATCAACCCCTCCCCACCCCTCCCACCATGACCTTTTAATCTATTGATCTATTGATCCATGTCATATTTCGAGTATCATTTCGACTAAACATAACACAAAAATAAGTTTTTTTATATACTAATCCATCGAATATATGCTAACGTAACAAAGTTTTTACATTAATAAAGCTAACATAACATAACCTGAACTAAGAATATAATGTACAACGACAGACCTAACACACCATACGTACGAATAAACTACTAACATTAACAACAGTAAAGTACCTAACAGTTCGTACAAAAACGTAACCTATTCCCACTTTTTTCAAGCATATCTCTAACATATCAATGTTAATTTACATTAACATCGTAATATTTAACAAAAATTTTGCATAACCCTGTCTAATCATCATACTGACAACGAATATAATGCTAACGTACCGAATTTTTTTACATCAACTTCGTAATATTTAACAAAATTTCATCATAACATCGTCTAAATATCATAGTCCCCAACGAATAATTGCAAAGACAACAAATTTTTAACCAAACATAACATAAAAATAACAAAATTTTATCCTGACATAACATAAAAATAAGTTCTTTGAATAAAATATCACAGTAAAGAGTGATAGTTTACTGATTTCAAAGCAGTAAATGAGTAAATCAGTAAATCAAACCATCCATCTCTTTACATCACAGGACAGCACACTGCAGCATGTGTCTGCCTGCAGAGGGAACTAGACCGTCCCTTGTTGTGGTTTGCGTGCCGCAGGCATGTAGGATAAGTCATGCTTAGCGACTGTTGGGATTCATTAAATATAGGGTCTTCATCCGGCCCAAATATTTCAATTTTTACTAGGTAAGTTTAATGCTCTTACAACATCATTGAACAAAATGATTTTTTATTTGATTGAATAGACTCAAGTGACTTGCTTTAACTAACAAATTGGTTATAAATTGTTGCAGATTCAAGAACCACTACTTGCAACTTCTACCAGTTAATAAAGCAGCCTATTACTATCCTGAACTTCCTAGAGCAACTGAGAAGGAACAAAAAAGCTTAGCAAATTGCTTCCGTGAATTCCTAGCGTTAGGTTCCACTCGAGGGGATTACCAAGAACTTATTGAACTCAGCCTGTTGTTAGTTACAAAAAGGTCCGAACCTCAGCAGTTTAGCATGAAGCATCCTGGAGCTTTGCACAAAGCAAAATGGATGGCAAAACTTCTGCACACTATGAAAATGGTCCTATTGTCTGGAAAGATAATTGAACAGTTTCCCAAGTCAGAAGTTGCAACCAAAGATCAATTCAAGAAATTGGAACGTTTCTGTGTGTTTGCTGTAAGTGTCTACGTGCAATGGTGGATTGTATGCCCGGTTGCTGCCGATGCCCCAGTTAACGATTTGATTTTAGTTGAGAAACTGAAACAGTTTGCATACCATGATTCTATAATTGCTGACAAGGGGAAAAAAGCTCTTAGCAGACATAGTTGGTATCTGAATGAAGAGCTTGTTCAATTGGCTCTTTTCTCACAAATGGTATCTGACGAAGACAAAGAGATTATGAGGCTGAGGCTCCTCCAATTTGAAAGTGCTGGAAGCACTACAGATCGTGTAGGAGCATCCTTTGGAAAGCTTAACCTTAAGCCAATTTCAGAGGAGATGGAGTCACTGAGTGATTTGATTGGCCCTGGATCAATGAGCTTTTTCCATATTGTGAATGCTCCCTATGAGTTTCTTTAAACACCAGCAGATGAATGGACAAAAACGGATGACTTTCTTCAAATGAAGACAATTGTTCAAAATCTTCAGTAGGTTAACCGAGATGTGCGTGAGAAGAGGAGTAAAGATGGCCATTGATTTTCCTGAGTGTACACCAGGCGAATAGAAAGATTTCAAAATGTAACTTCCAAGTAGTTGAAAGATTCACCAGAAAAAATCTGCTCGGAGATTAGCGCGGAGGTGCGTCACGGTGGCAAGATCAGTCGTGGTTCCTTTCGCTGGATGAGGTTTGATAGATGATTTAATTAACAAAATGAGGCACATATTATTTATATTACTAAAGACATCAAATTTAATATCTTTTATAACATTATATTACACATATAAATGGAAGAAAATATTTGCGTTTTTTCACCTTTAAAGTTTGCTAATTTTAGGACAAAAACGATGTAAACTTTTAATAATTTATGTATTTTACAGATAATAATTCAATTTGATGGTGCAAGCGATGCAATTTTTTTTTTAAAAATCGTAACAACACATACATTTACCCCACGTTATATGGATGCACCCAGTTGCAAAATTTTGAACAGGCGAATTTTGCAGGAAGTCGGGGCGCTGGACAGTCTAATATATATAGTACAAGTATATATATATATATATATATATATATAAATATAATATATAATATATAATATATAAATATATATATATATATAAAAAATATTAAATATAATATATATATATATATAAATAATATAATCTATAATATAATATAATAAATAATATGTAAAATACATATATAAATATATAAATATAAATAATACTATATATAATATAAAATAAAATAAATATATATATATAGGTATATATAAATATTATATATATAGTAATATAATATATATAGATAGAAACTATATATAATAGTAAATATAATACTAATATACACATATATATATTATATATATATATATATAATATATATAATAATATTATAATAAAAATATATATAATAATATTACTTATATATATATATATATATATTTATTATCATATATTATTACTTTCTATCTAATAATATAAATTATATATATATATATATATAATATAATAATATATATATATAAAAGATAAAAAAATAAATAAATAAGATATAATAGATAATATATATACTAAATATTAAATATATTTATAATATATATAATATAAATATATATAATATATGAAATACTGTGTTACCTAAGCACAACAGCTTTTATCTAATCTAGACTTAAAAAGCGTACAATACGAACCTTTCTATAGATCGGATTGTCACTGAGCCGTAAGGACACACAGACCTAAACCTATAATTGATTGTCGTTGCATGTAAACCTTAGATAGTGTAGCCTGCCAGATTTTATCATAAAACCTAAAACTTAAAAAGCGCGTACAGTACTACCTAAATCTAGACGGAATCGTCGTTGCCGTAGGACCCTTTAGACCTAACCTAGATGAAGTATTCGTTGCCGTAGAAACCTAGACCTAGTGTAAGCCTAAACAAACTCTATCATAATCTACACTTAAAAAGCCGACGTTACGAAACCTATCTAGACGAATACGTTTTTGCCATAGGACTTATGACCTCCTAGATGGATTGTCAATTGCCGGAGTAAACGTAGACCTAAACTAGATAATTAAAAGCGCATCACTGTAGGAATAAATTCTAAATAGTGGAAAAAAATAATATTATTCCCTGAAACGGATATACTTGGAGGCCACTAATGTTTACATTTTATACATAAAAATACACTTTCCTCCCTATTTCGTAATATTCAATGTCTTTCTTAACACCTTTTCACAAAACCTTTTTATATCTACTATGAAACAAAATCTTGCAAGAATCTAAAATATAAAAATATTTTGAAGACTCTTGTATGAAAATAATTTTTTAAAAGTAAGGAACATAATTTATGTGAACTTACACTTCAGACTTTAAATTTTATGACCGAGTTCTTATTTATTAAATTAAAAATTTCCTTTGAAATGTTCATATATGCCCCATAAAAAGAAATGAAAACAATGTTAAAAAAATTTATTTCTCCCAAATGGGTTTTTGCCTCTATATATGTACAATATTCGAGATAAGATCGATTGAGGTTAAAAAAAAAATCTTAACTATCCATATATATATATATAACTATAAATAATTAAATAAATATATATATATATAAAATAAATATATATACCTATATATATATACATATATAATTACATAATATAGTAATATATTATAATAATATAAATATATATATATATATCTTATATAATATTTAATATAATATATATACTAATATATATATATATTCGATATTATAATATATACTATATATAACATATATATATATAATATATAATTATATATATATATAATTATTATAAATATTGTAATTAATTATTATACTATATATTATAAGTAATATATATATATATATAATATAAATATATATATAATATATATAATATATAATTATATTATATATATATATCATATTTATTTATATAATATAATATTTATATATTAATCTATATATTATATATATTATATATATACTAAATACCAACTTATACCCAAATATAATCTTCAAAGTACGCACTGTAATATATATATATATATTATTAACTAATTATATAAATATATATTAGCTATATATATATATATATATTATATCTATATATATATATATATATATATATATATATAATTATATATAATTTATATACTATATATATATATATATATTATATATATAATATATAATATATATATATATATTAGTATATATATTATATATATATATATATAGTTATATATAATTATACTATATATAATATATATATATAAGTAATATATATTTTATATTATATATATGTGTATATATTATATATATATATTATATATATATATCATATATATACTATTATATATTATATATATATATATATATATATATATATATATATATATATATTATATATATATATAGAGAGGGAAGAGAGAGAGAGAGGAGAGGAGAGAGAGAGAGAAGAGAAGAGAGAGAAGAGAGAGAGAAAGCGAGGAGAATTAGAATATAATTGAAGAC
>JABUQX010028128.1:2500-5000 GCA_015478945.1 Trachelipus rathkii
AGTTCGATTTATATCGAATATCGAACCCTTCAGATGAAGATTTTTGAATTTTTAGCCGTAATATATATAGTATATACTATATATAATATATATATATATATATATATAATATATATTATATATATATATATATATATATATAGTATATATAGTATATATATACCCCGTTGCTGTTTTTCCTGTAAAAACAACTTTAATAAAGGTCTTTGACACGTGTTTGTTTTAATGCCTAGGAAAGGATCGGGTATTCTGCAGATTCTTTCTACGGTTATCAATGAAGTTACAATAGTCACTACAAAAGCTCGATTTGGTAAGAAAGTCTCGTTTTCAAAATAAAATTTATTCACAATAAAATTATTCAGATATTTCCTTTTATACTTTACTAATTTTCATTAAAATACAAAAATGATGCAAATAAGTTTAAATAATTCTTTTTAAATATTAAATAAAATGTTTATTCAAAGAAACTTCTTAAAATTACAATTAAGTTTTAGTTTAAATATTTCACTTATAAATAATGTTAATATCACTTTTCAATGATCAAATAAATGATGAACCTCGTTTCAAAAGTTCATAAGAGTAAACTTGTTTGTCGCAAGTTTGAGAAAGTTATTAAAATAAGATTTAAAATATAAGATCCACTGTACCGTTAGGTAAGTTTTATGATTTAGTAAAACACGATGATTTTAATTGGTTCAAAGAATAAATAATGTTCAGTATATTGTTAGTACATAAGAATATTGTTACAAAATGGTGTTGAATATTGATACTTACAGTTTCAGGATGAAATTATCGCTTGTAGTACCTACAAGGTGAGTATGAGAGGATTTAAAATCCTTAATAATAATCCACAGTTTATAAGAACACTTTAGAATCTTTGATAGGCTTTTGCTTTGAGTGCAGAAGTGCAGCTCTTCACAACGTTTGCAGTTTAGCAAGTTTTCACAATGAGTGAGATTAACACTTTCACACTTTGAGTCCAGATTGTGACTCTTCACAATGATTTCAGTTTAGCGACTTTTCACAGTGAGTGCAGTTTAGCAACGGATAAAAATATTATCATTAAATATTAATGAAAACATTTTTAATAAAAATACTGCGCAATAACAAACTGCATAGCAACAGTTAGTTGATGCTCAATAAACATAATTTAACCAAAATATCTTAGTACGAAGTACCGAATTTTGGTTTTATTTTTGTTAGACAATATTTAATTATAAATATTAAATATTGGATTTGTTTTTACAATTACTCATTGTAAATAACTCCCCCCTAAAAAATTTAAACATTTGAATGTTTAAAAAAATAAATATACACAAAAATAAATACTAAATACTATAATACATACAAAAAAATTAACTGAAACAATCTTAGTTAGATGAACCAAAACCTCACCTTCGTTTAAACATCATCAACATTCATGTAGTTCACATGATTCGAAATGAAGTCATCAGCCTGAGATTTTGACAACTAAGATTATTTACTAACAAATTGCTTCCTCGTATCTCGTGCTTAAAATTAAAATGATTATGTAAATCGTTTGAAAATTAAGTAATAAGAAAAAAAATTACCTAGAACAAATATTCATAAAAAAGACTAATACGATTTAAGAATCGTAGTTTAAATCCGAGTATTACGAAGTTTACAATAATCGAAATCTCCACTTATACATGGCATAAGAAAATACGGATTTAAAACGTCTTTTGAAAATATAGATTGATTGTTAAAACTTTTGTTTCCAAAGTTCATGATTTGATTCGAAAAACTTATATTTAAATTGTAGTAAGGCAACGAAAGCGTTGTGCTAAAAATTTTAACAAAAACTTCTCCATAGTTACATAATTTACCGTTCTTAGCTTTCAAATTATGAATATTACGGAATAGTTGATATCCAACAACGTACAGTTGTATCGAGATATCTGCAGTTTGAGGTAAATGAAAAATATTCATGTTACTACAACTTAGCTTCTGCTTTCCTACAGTCTTTTCAACCTTATTGATTACAGAAGTCTCTTTCTCTTTGAGTTGGATGTCTTGCCGCAAAAAAAAAAACTTTATTTTTCAAATGAATGAGTGAATGATTGTATTCGATGAACAATGTATTAAATTGAATGGAGATCATTTCCAATAATAAAAGAAAAGTCATAGAGATTGAGACATCTCTTTTAGTTTGTAATATAAGAACGCTCATATCATTATGTATAGCCTTTCGTTTCAATTCTATACATAAATTATTCAGAAGGATAATATCAAAAGAAAAAATTATTATTAGAAAAAGGATGTTGTAAAATGAAGTTATTTGTAATTCTGTCAATAGAAAACTGAAGCGCATGTAAAGTAAATTTTCATTAATGAATTTCGTTTCCGTAGAAATGTTTTGAAGCGATTTTGATATCAAAACTTCTGTTTTAGGCAAAGAAGGAAATAGAGGTACATGGTCCTTCCGCCGTACTTAAAATTTGCTTTGTGTTCATTCGAATTATAGCTTTAGAAATACTAG
>JABUQX010028129.1:0-17500 GCA_015478945.1 Trachelipus rathkii
TATATATATATATTATAAAATAATATATATTAATATATAATATATATTAATACTATATATATATATATATATATATAATATCATATATATATATCTATATTCATAATTATATATACTAATACTATATTATAATATATATATAATATCATATATTTAATATATTATAAAATATATATATAATACATAATATATAATATAGTAATATATAATTTATATTAATAAAATAATATATATATATATCCTATATATATATATATATATATTTATATAATATATATATATAATATTATAATATATATAATTAATATTAATACTTTAAATTTAAATTTAATATATTATATATAATCATATATTATATATATAATATATATTAATATCTAATAATAATATATATATATTATAATCTATATAATATTATATATATAAATATAATATATAATATTATAAATATATTAAAAATAATATATATTATAATTAATATATATATATATAATATTATTATTAATATAATTATATATATATATAATATAAGATCATTATTTTAAAATATCTATTTGTTAAAGACCTTGTGTCTGTGGGTATATTCTTTGAGACTACTACTCTAATGAGTAAATGCCTATTAATTATATATATAATTAAATATATATAAATATAATTATATTAATATATATATATATATATATAATATATATTATATATATATATATATACTATTATATTATATATATATATATATATAATATATAATATATTAATAATATAATAATATATATATATATATATATATATATATATATATATTAATAAATAATATATATATTATATTATATAGTATTATATTATATTATTATAATCTATGATTATTATATATGTAATAATAATACTATATATATAAATGTATATATATATATATTATATATTAATAAATATTATATATATATATAATTATATATATATATATAATATATATTATATTATAAAATATATTATTATATATATATATATATTGATATATATAATAATTATTATATTAAAAATTATATTTTAATATATTAATATATTAATTAATATATATTATATAATAGTATATATATATATATTAATAAATATGTATAGTTAATATATATAATATATATATAATATTATATATATATTATATATAATATTATAAAATATATTATTAATTTATATATATATATTATATATATAATTATATTCATAATTAAATATTAAAGTTAAGAAATATATATATATATATATAATAATTATAATATATATTAATATATTAAATATATATTAATATATTATATACTAATATATATATTAATATCTCTATATATATATATAATTAATATATATAATAATTAAAATATATATTATATATATACTTTTATAATATATTATTTATATATATATATATATTTATTATATATTATAATATACTATTAATATATATATAATATATTACATACATATATTAATATATATTAATATATTATATATATATATACATAAATATAATTATATATATATATATTATATACCATAATAATAATGATATATATATAATAATATACAATAAAATATTAATATATATATAAATATATTATATATAATATTATATAAATATATAATGATAAAATGTTATTACCTTACATGAATTAGCTAATATGGCTTACGAGACCTAATTAAGATATTTATATTCCGTCTCAAAGTATTTTTACTACAATATCTCAACTCAAAAAGTTATATCTTAACGATTAATTAATACATTCTAATATATATATCTAACTTTTTTCAAATCCTTACAAAATTATCTATTCCTGAGTACTATAACGGGAAAGTTCTCTAGAGAGCCCTGAATCATCTATCACAATATGTTTTATTGAGGAGACAGGATCAATTCACGATTAATTCATATAGGATATTCTTCAAGCTAGACGAAATAAAAGTTTTATGAACATCCCTATCAAAGCTACGAAATCTGATTTTAAAACTTATTATAAATTAATTACCGAATCTTTTGGTAACAGTTTTTCTATATGTAATTATATATTTATATGCCCTCGTTTCATAAACATATAATGGGCTATGTCAGTAATATAATCGGTAACATTTATCTGTTTTTAACGCAGGCTTGTTAATTAATAATATTCTCTCTGAACTCGATAATGCTACAATAGACATTGATTAATTAAATTTGGTATGATGTGCCTCTAAAGATATATACGAAACCATATATTCATGGTAGAGGTATTAAATTAAAGGTTACCCTTGATATATCTCTCGCGTCTCTGCCTATAATTCTCTATATAATCCATAATATTTGCATCTAGATTATATAGAGAATGGTATTAAGTTAAAAGTCTCTAGTATTAATATAAACATGTCTTCCACCTGGAATCCACTGATAACTATATTATAATCCATACTAGACTGCATTAATTTAAATTATACACTTAAGTGAAAGATCCTATTATAAAGTAGTTCAATATTCACCCTATTCTTCATCATGTGGCATATAATAAACAAGTAATTTCCACGATACTGAAACTCATAAAATAACACGTCTTTGATTATTAAATCAATAATGATCATCATACATTACACTGAAATATTGCACAAATCCGCTAGGACTTCTGAGTATAATAATATTATAATATAAGAAGTATAAGATACATGGCTTTTATAACGGGATACATATTATGATTTTCAAATAGAAGCGAGATAAAAGATTATCCACGTGTAGAGATGTAAATCCATTTAATCGAAGACGAACAATCATATTCTAAACGGTATCAAAATTTATTATCATCTAATTGTGAAATAAGAAACATCTTATTTAATGACTATGAGCACAACCTTTAACATCCTCTATATATATATATTAATATCCGTTCAAGATTTAAACGAATTGAATCATTATAAAATCAAGTCTTCTCGAGAGAAAAAGATTACTATATTTCGTAATATACTTAATATATAATATCTATAATATAGGAACAAACACAAGTCTAAGAAGATATATCAAAAGTACGGATAATTTCAACAACCAGCGAAAGGTATACCTGATATTTGAACCAATCACAGGCTATAGTAAGCAATATTAAAAAGATATACTGGATATGGCCAATCTACATGAGAAAATAAGCATCCCAATAGTTCTATATATATATTATATATAAATATATATATAATATATTCATATATATATAATAATATTATATATATATATATATATATATTAATAATATTTAATATATATATTATAATAATATATTAAATATATAATATAATATATATATAATATATATCTATATATATATATAATATATAATATATATATATATACATTAAGGTTAAAAATCATAATACACCATGATTAGTCAGATTCCGAGCATAAGAAGTATCTAATATAAAATAACAGGTATAGAAAAAACCATAAGCAGTACCACGCGATAAATTAGGGTCCATTACTCATATAGTGCATATTCGTTATACGATCCTCACGCGAGTGCCGGATTCACACTTCGCGCAGAGCGTTTCAGTATTGCGCCTTATAGCGAGGGATCGGAGCCTCCGATCACCCTCCTATCACCGCGCCTCACTCCACACCGACAGTGCGCCTGGTGCACCAGCTATCGTCATTAACCAGTTTGCATCAGGACATTTTCGTCATGACTTTTAATTCATACTCGTCAATAGTAGACCAGCCCTGAGGAATAAGCGAATCATACCAGTCACCTTCTGAGATGACTGCACATCCGCATCCTTATATCCTGTCTTTGCTTACTACCTACACCCTAATCGGGCTGTATACATTCACATGTTGTGTAATCATATGAGAGGTGTATATTTGCTTCCTAGTTGTGCGCGAGAGAAGTCTTCGCCTGTGTTATCTTTCCCTCACCATTAATACTATAAATAAATAACTATGTATTAGTAACAGTTATGTATGGAATTGGAGGAATAATATAGAAAAAGTATAATCTTATTAATGTATAAAAATAATACTGAAGACTAAATCAATGGCCATTAATTGTGTTAATGTAACTCTAGGAATCCATATGATTAAATCATTAATTCAGTATGTCTCGTAAAAGAGTAAGCATTCAATGTATAAGGAACATTCAAGATATATATATATATATATATATTATATATATATTACTAATATATTATAACTTAATATATATATAATATATATATATTATTACTCTAATTATATATATATATATATATAGTAATATAATATTATATTTATATATATATATATATTCATATTATTAATATATATCCTTTCGTTGGTAATATATTATTTAATAAAATCTAAGGTATTTTTATATATATATTATATTATTTTATAATATATTAATAAGTATATATTATATATAATAGTAGTATATAATTTCATCCAACAGCAAATTTTATTTTTCTGAGCCTCGAGTTTTGATACGTATATTATAATATAATTATGAAATACGCCCTATTTATACATATATTTATTACTAAAAGTTTTTTAAAGGAGTCCTTACATAATATGATTTAACATTATTCGTAAGCTTTCGGTTACCTTATATTTTCTGGACAGCCTATATATATATTAATATCCTCATAATTATAATATATATATAATATTACGGTTTTTTTTTTAGCATAAGAATATCGTATTTTTTTATAATAATAAAGACATAAAAGTTATTTTTTATTATTAATTAAAAAAATTTATAGTACAAGATTATGTAAAAGGGCCCAAACTATGTTGATAATTGAGGTTTTCTTTAAAATATCTTTTATTATATTTTATTATGTTATAAAAAATTATTGCTTTATCATTTTTTTGAATTAAATTGCCGATAGTGTGAGTTAGAATTCCTGTACATTAGGTGTCTGTGATTGAAGAGGGGATTTATAAGCTTTATCATCTTTCCTGTAAGAGATTAATATTAGGAAGGCCTTCAAGTAATTGTGCCAAAAGTAAAGAGGTAGAAGTTCGTTAGTGAAGTATTAACAGTTTGGTGGGGGTCTAGTACCTCGTTAAGAACATGTTTATTGGTGTCACGTTATCTTTTTGGTTAAAATGTTTTTGTTGTGTTGTGCCATGAACTGAGAGTTCATTAATATAGAGAGTAGTAAGTGAAGTTTATGCAATGATAGAGTATTATAAGTATAGTACTCGAGTTATATTGTTAAATTGATTAATTATTCATCGAGTATGTAATTAATATTGATATATATATTGATAACTACGAGAGTCCTTCTATGATATGAAATATTTATGTATTTCACCTATATTAATATGTGAAGTGAGGCATATTGATGGCCAGAGTAGGATTTTGTATAATGCATTGTGGATGTTATATTTTGTAAGTGAGTTGGTAAAGGTTTTGCAAAGATTTTTTGTTTCTTGATCGAAATGTAGATTCCGTTAATGGATCTAAGTAGTAATGTCCCGAATTGGAAAAAGTTTTGCAGGAATTATAGTTACATTTGTGGTAGGTGAGGGAATGGGTACAATAGGTGACGGTGAAAGTTGTGTGTTTAGGTTTCACATGAGGTGTTGGGTTTAACGAAATATATTTAATTTATTGCGTTCTTTAAGGTGAACCAAACATGATAAATGTATATAATAGAGTAATGGAATAACATGACTATAGTTTCTTGATACGTCAAATTCAAAATGTATTTTAGTGCCATAATTTAAACAGAAAATTAGGAGAAAGCAGCATTGCCGTAGAGCGTATCTCACTATAGGAGTATAGACGAGGACTAGATAAAACAGTAATCTACTAATATAATAATATGTTAGAAGAATGTGTGGATGATTAACCAATTATAATTAAGAAGGGTATGGAAGACTAGCAGTATTAATCGCATAACGGTTGTCTAAGATATTATGGTTAGTATTTAGCTGGTATGGTTATTCTCAAGGTTAAAGAGTAGTAATCAAGGAAAGGTTAAAGGGTGTGATTTGATTTAAAGAAGCTGTCTCATTAATTGATTAAATTTTTAATATCATTACAGTAGTATGATAGTGGATTTAATGAGTATGATTCTCAGTAGTCAAGACATGTAGAGTTGGGTTTGGTTGATAAGGTGTGAGAGATATTAAATACAATTAATCATTCTGACACATAGCGAGTCCTACATGATTGATTGATGACAGGAGATGGGGTTAGAGTTAAGTATGAAAAAAGTGTTCTAGCTCATAGTTATTCCATAAATAAATGTCATTATACCTAAGAATTTCGGGACGAGGGATAAGATCCCATGCTTAGACCAGTAAATTTTGTTATTGGTAGAACTGGTTGTTTTAAAAATGGAAGAAATATGTTGTTTCAATATGGGTGAGTAATAATACAGTTTTTTTGAGTGAAAAGGGAAGGGTAATCTTAGGTATTGTAAGTTGTTTTCGTTAAAGAAATCTTTCTATAAATTATAGATAAGAGAATGGTAAATAAAGGATACGGGAATACTTAGTATAACCCGTAATGACTAAAAGGGAAGTTACGCTCTAAAATAGCTGAAGAAAAGAATGTCCTATTATGTATGAATAGCCAAAATTTCAGTGTGTATTCTTTTGAATAATACATATCTACATGAGTTTTTTAAGGTTGGGAGGATGGGATAATAATGTCCAAGTAATGGTATTAGTTGTTTTAAGGTACAGTCCATTAAGGAGTAAACGTTATTATATTATAAATAATAGTAACTAATTGTAAAATTAATGTCATGGAAGATTTATAGGTCTGAACATGGGATTAGTGTTTTTATGTGTTTAATAAATGAGAAACAATTTATATTCTCTTATATCACTTAATACATATATAATACGAAAGTAATAGGGTATGCTAGGGTATTTGGGTTTTTAAATTGAATCAAGAAGATAGGTTTGGGGCTGATCTTAATGATGCAGTTTAAGTTTGTTGATTGAAAGTTGTGTGAATTTGAAGAGGGTTTTTATTGAGTAAGAGTGCTCATGTCAAAGATTTGTCTGTACATGCTAGCATCATATACGTGAGTAAGTTGGATGGTAGAGTCACATGCACTACGGGAAAGCATAGACTAAGATATATATTGGCCTATTAAAGAATACAGGAATATGCAGTCCTCCTATTTAAGACTCTCTCCTGTCATAAGTTACCCCAAAATTAATATTATAGTAAAGGATCCGCCCCGTCAGAAGACGCAGTGTATAGAGCAGTCGTGACGAATTTTCAACCGCTATCGGGTTTGGTAATGGAGAGATCCGTTCAAGAATACCCATATATATGAGTTAAATTACGTTAAGTGTACAGTAAGTATCATCCTTGCCTCAAAAGGTGTGGCACATACATAACACTACATTATACCCTATACCCATCTAAAACACTCCTATCTGCAATTCTTTCTAAAATTATGCAAATCCATTATTCTCTAGCCTCTAGCCAACTCACATTTACTGTTACGTTTCAAGTATAACATTTTGTATTTATACTGACTCTAATCCATTTTTACTTCGATATCTCCCAGCCGGGTCGGTTTCCAAAACACACTCGCCACTTAATACAATACCGCTTAAACACCGACTATAATATCCTTCAACATGACAACCAATAGCACATACTTCTTCAATTTATTACTACTCGCTTTACAACATTTATTCACACACATCACTAACTCTCCTAATTAAATGTTCTTCACGTGCATTTATCATCTATATTGATATCCATATCTTCTCATAACACTCTAGCTATGCCCTATTATGAATGATTCATTTCTAGAAAATACACACATATTTGAGGAGTGATATTATATACTATTTATTAGATACTTAATTTACTTGTTTATTTCAGATCTCATATAGATCTCATTATCTCTAATATAATTATTCAATCTAATTATATTATATTACTATTGCATTTGACATATACAGTATATAACACTTAGCGTATCTATATGTAATTATGACTCTCACTTAATTAGCACTATCATTGTACTCATTTAATTAAATGATCTTAGATCCCTATATTACACTTACTCATCAAACAGATTATATAATTGAGATCTACTAGTCCACATCTTATCTGGCATCACTAAAATAAATTTAATATAATAATTATTTTAAATATTATAAAATTATCTCAAGTATATCACTTAGTTTCCAATAATGTCATTGCATCTAACTCTAAATTCATTAATACTATTCACACACGAGTCGGACGTTTGACTCTTCACTCAGAGCATATAATCTCTTACTCTTGTAATCTACGTTTATTTCTAATACTCCCTCACCTTTTATCCTATTTACACACTCGATTAGTCTACTTAAATCTCTTCTCCAATATTCTTCTACTAAAACTCTTACAATATTTAAGACACCGAGATAGATTCACAAAATCTATAACATGGTTTTGGCAATTATAATCATTAATTGTAGAGGTGTCACCTCTGCAATGTTATATCTTCTATCTACTCTAATCAATTATTTATCTTATAAAAATTATTTCACTTGTACTACTAGTTATTACCTCTAACTTCAAATTCTTTCATAACTATTCCATCACTCATTAATAACATTAATAGAGAGTTACTCACAATGAAAGAGCACACATACCTACTATCGCCTCACTAATCGTGTTTGTTTTTGTTTGTCCAGACTTAAGTATCATAAAGTGAGATATTAACTTGGTCACCATTTTATTCCTTAACACCTCACCTACACTACTTTGTCGAGCTTTTAATTTCTTTTTGAATTTACCATTCATGAAGCCTAGCCAATAATCTCAACACTATAGTAACTAACCACCTGCCATAGAGCTTCCCTATTACACCCTATCAATACCTTGTTGCAAATCCATCTCTAATACTTGTAAAATACAATATATTCTTCCTTCTATTCCATCAATTTTTTATCTATCAATTTTGCTTCTAAGTAATAAAGTCTGATCTCAGACCTCATAACTTATGCTCCTAATCCTCTAAAGGCAACCCTTGTTTCTTTGTAAAACACGCACTTTCGATCTGAGCTCTCTGTCAGTCTGTAAACGTAAGTCGCGCGCGACGCTCTTTTCGGATATCAGACCAAAATCCGAACATATGTTCTTTCTCTGTATAGACACTTCTCAAACGTACAACTAATTCACCACTATAATTATCGGACAGTTCCACCTTATGTTATTCCTTTATACTCTTAGTACTAAGAGGAGTACCTATTCTTGTTTTACCGTCTGCTCTTCCTCATATTCTCTCCTTTTGGAACTATGAACCTTTGCAGTAATCGCTTTATTACAGCACAAACATTCACAAATCCAATACTAAATCAGAAACTTGCCTCGTTTATTCGATCTATATCACCAGATATTTCATCGTTATAACCACTGCAGATTGCACTCTATTTTATTCTAACTCTATCTCAATCACGACCTTTCTTCATGATCCTCTTCTTTGCTAATAACCTTATCCAATATACTATTCCTGTCTTGAGCTACCATCAACCTTCACCACCACAGTCACTGTAGTCACCTAATATCTTCATCTACATCCGCCGAATATTATACAGATTTTCGAAAGTGTTGCTTTTCCCTACACTCCCCTTCCACATATCCATTTCACTCAGTTCAACAAAACTACTCATCCTATCTCATTATTGAGCAGGTTCCGCTTATTCTAAATCAACCTTTCGAGACACTTCTGTTTTAACCTTCCAGAAGAGTTTCCTATTCTGTATGTCCCCATTCATCCTCTTGACCATAACAGTTTCATTTTAACGCCGACCTCTTCTTTTGTTGTAGCATGTTCCTACTTTTTAGCATTTCTTTTTCCTCCTTATATAATTCCAAGCATCTTCTTTTGAAACTTCATCATTTGCTTTCTAGTGACATCAACCACGCTTCTTGTTTACACTTTTTAACTCGCTTGCATCAACCTTATCTTCTAATTTCCGTAAACACTCCTACACACTGTTGCGTCATTCCTGAATTTCCTAACTTCTAGCACATAGCATTCGCACACTCATCTTATTGAGCATCTGTATACAGTTGCTTCAAGATTTATTAGTTGTGTTCACGAGTTTCAAGTTTGCATAATATCCCAAATTACATGGCGAGCGTTCTTAAAATACTTATCCTTATTACTTTGTCACATAAACCTTCATTCTTAATGTTTACTCTCTTTCTACTTGTATCCTTTTTTCGCAAGTCACTCTCTCACTCCAACCACTACTACTTAATTTTACAGAGGAACAACAGAGAATCAACGTGGCAGCCAGAGTGAGAAGTAACCCATTATTGGTTGAGGCCATCATTTTAAATCACCATCTACCTTGAATTACACTCAAATATACTCAACTCGATCTTGCTCACATCAACCTAGAGATAATATACACAATCAATCATAACTCACATGTATATCACATTCGAGAGAGTCAGCAATACTAGTAGCGGTATCAACCTATACTCTTATGTATAACTTATGGATGATATTACTTGGTGATTTCAAGTAGAAAGTTGATTTACTTATCTATCCTACATCAATGCGTCTACCTCTACAGAATCATCGTCATCACTAAAAGTTCTCTATTAGAATGTAGGATATATTCTACATTTTCTCCTGACACCACTCAAAACCACGCTGTTATATCCATCGGTATTTTTGTAATAATCACTATTATAACTCTAACAGTATATATATATATATATATTTATATATGCCTATATAACATATCAATACTATAACTATATAGTTTATAATAACTATAAGAAATAGTATATATAGTATAATCTCACGTTATATCTAATCATTCGCATATACTACATACTATATAATCCTGTATATATAAAAATGATTAATTAGTCAATATTAGGCCTAACAGGGGTATTTGGTAAATCACTGTATAATATAAAACATTTTAATATAAGCATAAAAAATAGGTAAATTTTAAAGAAACATAAAAAAAACCCATTTTGATCTATTAATAATAGAGAACCTGTTTTTTTTGCAAAAAAAACACTAAAAAAAACAAAAAAAATTTCACCACCCTAAATATATATAATAATATAATTAATAAGAAATATTTAAATATATATATATTTATATATATATAGCATTTTCGACTAAATTCGTTACAACTTATCTATTACTTGACAATTATAATTAAAAATATATATATTATATTAATATATATATATATATATAATCTAAAATTATTAGTCTCTCCACAGGGGAGTCAATAATTTTAAGTCCTATGTATCTAGAGATATAGATATAATATGTATCTTAAAGTCTTTGCATTACTAATATTAAAATGTAGTCATAAACGCATTAAAAAGTTTTTTCAAGTTTGATATAAGGTGCATCTATATAATTATTTATATATACACACCGTATTTCTCTCCAGCAACCTCTACAAAGACTTAATAGACAATTTTCTCCTATAATTTTTATTTTCGTTCTATTTATTTACTGTTAATTAAAAATAGTTAGCTCTATGACTCTACTTCACTAGTATTTAGAATTAGTGGGAATACACCACCTAAATCAGCATAAGTAATCAATATATTTTAACACTCACGCAAATGATCAAGAACACATGTCTTCGGGATAACAGATTTCATAAGAATTTAATATATCTCCTATAAATAATAGCATCAAATACTGGATCTAAAATCTAGATTTGAATTTAGTTTAATAACTATTATAGTATTTAGCTAGGGACTTAGGGCTATATATATATCTCTCTCTATTTGTCATTACACAGATATATAGTAAAAATCCAGATAGAATGCATATTCATATTTATTTTAGAATTTTCCTCTTGAGCATATAGACTGTTATAGTCCATGAGAGATACTATAATTGTTGTTAGTTGTAGTTCACATTGGAAGATAGCACAAATATAAATTATTAGTCTATTGACTAAGGATTAGACTTTGCTCACCAATTCTTTATTGTAGGTGAATCTATCCATCTCCATTTCCATTATAATATCTACACTTAGGGTATAATAAATTGTCTCAAAATCCCTAAAATCAAAAATCTGCGGTATACGTACCGCATTGCGGCCAAATTTGTCTCCAGATCAAATCATAACTTATTGTGATGTATGAGAGAGTATGTGTTTTGAAATGCATACAATATAGCTACAAAAATGTTCACTTACCTACTAATTAGATGTCATCAAACACTATGTAACATTATGTGAACTACATACCCATTGACTAAAAAAAACTGTACCTTTTATGGTTCGCTGACGATCATTCAAATATCGAGCTTGTATAACATTTATGATTGAATTATGTGTTTATAAGCTATAAATTATCAAGCAATTTATTTATATATACAATTTGTTTCATGATCAATTGAACACTGTACTTGTTAAAACATCACTGTAAATATATACGATTGTGTATCCTCTATCGTTATAACTATAAAATTCTATATGATGTGCAATAATTATCACCCTCAACGTATGGAAAATTAAAATAAATAAGGTAGTAAATTAAATATATAATGAGTACTAAAATAATTTTTTTTATCATATATAAGTTATATTTAACCAATAAATAATAATAAATGCTTCTCACGAATAGCATTGATTCACTGTGTAATTTTTATTTTTGGTGTTACCCAGATTTTAGTATAAATATTTTCTTAAAAATATTTTACAGAAAACATTAATTTGAAACAAAGACAGTAATTTTCATACTTGGTTTTTTCATCATAAGATTTTATTAGTTTTTTTTCATTAAAATTTCACTTAGGCGTTATTTTGGACTTAATAAATAAATATCACATCTAATATTCTATTTTGAAATGAAGTTTTCTAGTATAATTATTAACTATTGGAGTAATAGCTAACCAGCGATTAAATTTTCCAATTATATATATATATATTAATTATATATTATTATATATATATTATTTATATATAGTATAATAATTATATAATTATATATAATATATATACACTAATATTATATATATATTTAAAAAATATATATTAAATATAATTAAATTATATCGCTTATAAAAGCCATTATAGATTATAACCTAGTCTATCATCTGAGTGAATTGGAGTGGGAAGTGTTTCATAATGTTTTAGTGATCTTTCCAAATTAGTTTGGATATTCATATTGTTCACACTGTTTTTAATTGTTTTTAACTTTTATATATATATAATTATAGTTTTAATATTTAAAGAATTGGATCATCCTTATTAAAACATAATTTATACGCTTTTGGGATTGAGTTTTTGAACTTTTTAAGTTATTTTAGATGTCATAGTTTGGAATTTGCTAATTGTCGAATACGTAATTCACTTAGTACTAGGTTATATTTTTTTTTCCTTCGTCTTTTTAACTTTAGTTTTAGTATGTTTAATTATTTTTTTATTTAACTAATTTAAAGTTTGGCCAATAACTTATACGTTTTGGTTACTATTGTTTTATTTTATTACTATATTTTAGTTTTTATGTGAATAATTGTATATTTTTTTTTTTCGTAAGATTATTTGTTAGGTAGTGTGTGGAATGCGTGCTTTATATAACTTTCTATTATTTTTATACAATTATATCACATATTTATTGTAAAATACGGTTTTTAAGCAATTATTATAATCGTTTTTAGTTTTTTTAGTGAGTGACTATTTTAATCATAGATTTTAACTTTCGTATTTTTTTTGTCTGTCTATTTATTTGTCTGTTGTTTTTTTGTTTGTTGTGGTTTGTGCTGTCGTGTGTAATGGCAGATATTATTGCGCAGGCGCGGCCCTTTCTATCGACTTAACAACATCGCGGCTTACTCTCTAACTCTGCATCCGTGGAATACCACCTCTCTAACTCTAACCCAACCTTTTGCTCATCTTGTCTGAAACATCAGATGGCTAAGAAATTCATCCATAACTCGTTTAATTTATCTACTATAACTTTTTTCATAATTTCCGTCTAAACAGGGTGGAGTATGTGCTATGTGACATAAACACTCCTGTAACACGTCTCGTGATTCTCGAATCTACTAACTTCGATGTTCTGTGCTTAAAATCTTTCTTTCATTCTACTACAAAATCTTGTTGCATTCTGCTCTGTTCTCCTAAACAGAAGCAGATTTTCAACTCTTCATTTGAATATTTACTACTTCTCACGAGACTGATATATCTTCTTCTCATCCATATACTGAGGTCCTCTATTTAGGGGATTTCAATGTACACAAACTTATGGAAGGTTGAGATCTCTCATACTAGATTTTGTAGGGGAGGAAGGACACGAATCATTTACATTCTCTACAATCAGATCTTGGAGAAACTAATTAAAAGAACCGAGCACACATTCCGGATCGTCCAAATCAATTCTGAACACACTTGACCTATGTTTCCACTTAAATCCCTTTCTCTATTATTTAAACAAAATACTATATAAATAATAATAAAACCCCCGGAACATAAAAATCTTTACCGTGTTCCATATTAATGAATTTTCTACTCTAACAGCTCCTATCCTGCCAATATCAGCGTTTTTTATTCTGGCACTTTGGATAGGGCTGATTGGGGGGCCTTGAGTTTTAGCTTACTAGTCTACTATACTGGTAAATTATGAACTGCTTTGTCCTCTGGACTCTCGACTTCTGCAGATATAAGGATGGGAGCTTGATAATCTAGGTTGGACGGATGAGCAGGTCTATCTATATATATATATGCTATCTCGACTAAATCTTTACTCTCCTCATAATCCATGGTCGATCGTGCTTGTATTCCTCTTTTATACTTCAAGCTAGACAGTGCGTATCGGGGGTATAAAAATTCTCGTTCTCCTATCACTCTTGCTATTTTCATTCATAGCTATGACATGTTGCAGGGATATCTACTTCTGACGAGGCAAAGCGGGCTTTTTCATCAAACACGAAAGTGCGCTAACCTACCTTAGGTTCTACGCTACTTAGACAATCTTTCTGCTCTCTGCCAAAACATACTCTAACATATTTCTGTAAAATCTGTCTTTCTACTCCTCTTATTCGATTATCTGTGGTTCTGTAGCTAATCTCCACACTGAAAAGCAATCATCTTTATCGCCTCTGTTTTCCTCTAACTCAACTGGAACGATTCTGGTATCCTCATCCCTCCTCTCTATCTCCTCTCAGGTGTCCTATGCCTTTGCTGTGATTAAATCTGATCGGGTGATGGAGGCTCTGACATCTATACGAACGTTGGGAAAGGCGGGTCGGACCCGATGGCATTCTACTTCGAGTTTTGAGGAGTGTGCTTTCCGTGCTTCCCGACCCTCGTATTAACTAATTTCTCTATTCTAATACTGAACAACTTTCCCTTCTAGTTGATTGAAAGCACGCTACATTCCCAGACTATTTCACCGAAAAAATGCAGCCACTCTGATCTTCAAACTATCGACCTATAGCTTTAACTTGTATTCTACTAAGATCTTTGAAACTCTCCTCACATCTCATTTCTCAGATCTAATCTGGAATCTCATTCACGGTTCTTCCGGGATCGGCCAGTACCGCTTTCGGCGCTCGAGGTCTACTGTGCCTATACTTCCTATCTTACGTATAGATTTATGGTTTTCCGTGCACTTAGGAACTACGGAGGAGACTTGCGTGTGGCGCTTGACATATCCAAAGCATTTGAACCGGGTATGGCACGCGTCACTGCTCTCTATAACTCACCCTCCTTTGGGTTTCTCTCTTTCTCTTTTGAGCTTTACTTAGTCTAGTTTACTTTCAAATCGCTCAATTATCGCTGTATGTTTGATAGGGAGCGACTTCTATCTTTCCTTTATCTGTCAATAGTGTGTTTCCTAGGCGGTTATGTCTTTCTCTTACTTTATTCCTACTTTCAATTAATGATCTTCTCCAACTGCACATCTAATCTATATTTCACTCTTATGCCGATTAGACTCGACCTTCTTCTTTCAAACTCATCATTTCAATCTGCTCCTTCTTTTACTTCTAGAATTAGCTCTCGTCTTAATCTTTCCGATTCTATTCTCGCTGAATTGGAGATAGAATTTCTCAGCGGGTGGAGGTCGCTGAACCTTGTGTAAATAATTTCAATTCTTTAAAAAACTCAACTTCTCTACAAATCTCCTCTCTAAGACACCTTCCAATTTTCCTATCTCTTTCGACGGTTTCCTCGTCTCTCTGTCGACAATATAAACATCATGGCCTTAACATAAACAAAAAATGTCTTGGAAAACACTCAACATCAACAATGGTTCCTAGGGCGGCCTCAAAGAAACCTCGGGACGTTCTGTTTTAGACTGCGAGACGACTTTTTTTTGCTCTTCTCAGTTACTTCAGCTTATACAAGGGCCCTCATGCGCCCTTTCTGGAAGTACTGTCTATATCTGGGGGGCTCTGGTTTCAACCGGCTCTTGACAGGGTCGAGTCAAAGGCCAAAGGCTTATAAACTGTTCTGGTACTTTCCAGTTCACTTGACCTCTATCTTTGCGGCGCGATGTTGGTGCTTATCTCTTTTCTATAAGGTCCAGGCAGCGGCCAGGATGCTGCGAGGGAGCTTAATCAATCGGTACTCCACCTTTTGGCGTCGCCCTCGTAGAAACTAGGGGTGCTGGTAAATCTGCACTGTAGTGGTGTTGATGTATCTAACTCAAACACGCACAGTTGCTGCGGTGCTTCCTTCTTTCCTGGCCACTTTATCTGTTCTGTGAGATTCTTTCATCTGTCCGTTTTCCTACTGATTTAATCTCCCACTTCAAAGCTGCGTCTGTGCTCGATCTGCGTATTTTGCTTAGTTGTTGACTTATGAGGGGAGTTATGACGTAAACACCCCTCCATGAATAGGGCTCCTTGCCCGTGAGTGGTGGTGACACTGTAAAAAATATTATGGTATATATATATATATATATATATAATTATATATATATATAATTATCTATATATATATAAACGTATAGTATATATATATATAGGTAATATATAAATATATATATATATATATTATATATAATATATATGTATATAATATAGTATAATTATATATATATATAATATATATAATATATATTATGTATAGTATAATATATATATTATATATCTATATATTATATATATATTATATATATTTATATATATATATAATAACGAATGCATTATTCTGAAATTAGTCATTTTTAAATTCACACTGGTCACAAATTTTGGAAATTTTTCATTAACTGAAAACATTAGGTACTCTATAACGTTTTTTTCATGCAGATCCAAAATGATTTTACGAATTCTTGGTATCACGTATAGTTTTTGAGTTACAAGCTTCCAAATTTAAGGTATAATACCTCCAAATATGCGTTTACTCTATTAGATATTCTATTATTATTATTAAACTTGACTATAAATTAATTAATTTTATAGTCAATTTACAGTTATGAATGTCTACGAGTTAATAAAAACATGTTGTATAGCATGCATTACAAATAAAAATGATATATATTTACCTTAATTTTCCTGAATTTGTGCCACACATTGAACTTTCGATAACTACTTTTTCTTTTACGTTCTT
>JABUQX010028129.1:25000-35796 GCA_015478945.1 Trachelipus rathkii
ATATATAATCTATATTGGAAGCGAATCAGTATATATTAATATATATATAGGCTATTTACTTATATAGGGATAATTATAATAATTATGTTTACTTAATATAGTAATTGTGTATTATATAATATTTAAGCTATATAAAATTATTCTCTACATATTCTAATATTGATGTTATTTATTAATTATTACTTTACTTATTTGGATTATTTATTATAGTATTTATATTATATAATTAAAATCTATAACATGATTGACAATAACTATAAGTTAATATAATTTTATAATGTACTAACTGTTAATTATCAATATTATTGTTTTAAAAAATGAATATATAAAACTTTATTATTTATATGGATTATATCTATTATAATCATGCTTATTATAATGAGTTTGATAAAAAGTAACCCATATATTATTTATAATATAATTTATAACTTATATTATCCTATTATTATATATTTTATATATATATAGATCACAGATTTCTGCTCAGTGACCATAATAGTATATATACTTCCAAGATATAGTATAATATATATATATGGAGATATTTTAACTATTATAGTGCATTTAGGTAAATCGAGTAAGAATGCTATAAAACTTTGGTATAAAATGACATTGCACAGTAGAGGAGAGTCAGACAATAACGAACGTGGAAATCGAGATCATGAAATGATGTAAAGTAGAGGAAATGAATAATTAATCGTTTTATGTAATATCGGTGGTAACTTAATAATATAATAAATTTTCCTTCTAAGTAAAAATGTAACTGATTAATTACGGCTTTATATACTCGTTAATTTAGGTTTCATCGATGAGGAACCTATATTATTCCAGTAATTTATTTAAAACATGTATACTAAATGTATCAATTGGTAAATGTAAGAAAGTATTCGTGTACAGCTTACAAGGCTGTACTTGTCGATTTTAGATCTAATTTATTAACTAGATCACATAAATAATTTATTAAATATATATATATCTAATTATATATAATCTTATATATATTTATTAATATATTATTATGATATATATATTAAGTTATTATATATAATTTGAATATCTATAAGTTATTAATTAATTATAATATATATATATATATATAGTATATATTTTATATTTATATAATATTAATATATATATATTAAGTATAATATATATATTAATATTATTAATATTTTATATATATATTAATATTAATAATTTATTATATTTAATTAATAATCTATAGTAATATATATAATATATTATCTATAAATATAATATTTATTATATAATATAAATAATTATATATAATATATTAATATATTAGTTATATTATTATATGCATATATTTATGTTAGCATTATATTGTATTATTTTATTAATATATAAATTATTATTAATAGTTCTCTTAATTTAATCAGGATATATAAATAAACATTTTTAAATATATATATATTATAATTATATATTAATAATATATATTATTATATTAATTAATTAATAGTATATATTGTATATATATTAGTATTTGTTTCGTACATATATATATAATTTTTATACTATATTATTTATTTTGTATTTAATATAATGTTAGGTATAAAGTCTTTATAGATTTTATATAACTTTTTTATATTATTTATAGTATAGTAATGATATGCATTATTATATTAGTATTATTATATTATATTAAGCTAAATTTTGAACATAATAAGTAACTATAATTATATACTAATTTTATTTAAAATGATTATATTAGGAATATTATCAATAGATATATGTTTCTGAGGGTATTAAGTTATATGTTAGATTATTAGTAGTTTGAGTAGTTCTGATATCTGGTATTCCTATATTAATATTTATATGTTTATGTTATTACTTTTAATTATATATTAGTTTATATTTATGTTTGTATAAACATACTAAACTATTATTGATTAATTTTAGTATAATGATATATATTAGGTATATATTGAAATTTCTAGAATATACGATATTTTCTTTGGCCAGTTTTGGTATAATAAATGATATATTAATAATAGTAAAGTTTTATGTTATTAATTTTATAATAATTATATAATTGATATATATTTATTATATGTATATGATTATAACATATATGAGCTAGTCTTATGTTACTTGATTATGGTGAGTGTAATAAGCCAAATATATGATATATTAATTAAATAATATAAATAAATATTAATAATATATAGAGTTATTTTAGATAAAGATATAATTATATAATATAAGATATAATATTATAAATTTAATAAGATATTTTATGTTATAGTAGCTTAATTATACGAGTTATAAGAATGTATTATATTATTTAATTTTAATTTAATTTTTAATTAATATAATATATATTATTTTAATTATCTCGATTTAGAATATTAATATTATTTATATATAATAGTAGTTATTGCCATTACGACGATTGGAGATAACGGATTTATAAAATTATTGTCTCTTATTTTCTTTTTTGTTTACTTACAATTATATAATATTAGAATATGAAATATTATATTGTGCATAAATAGAAAGCAATTGTGTGCGACATTTTGAAATTTTTTGTCAATGGATAATTGACTTCTTGTCAACCCGTGTGTATAATTCATTTCAAATTGAAAATATATTATTTAAGGTTGATAAATTGATTATTATTAAGAAGTATAAGAAAGATCAAACACATATAATAATTATTAAGGCTATCAACAAATAAATAATGTTATGAATTTTTGCTTTCAGATTCTATTCATTGAATAATTACTCGTCGTAAATTTTTTGATGATATTTTGCGTAAATAAAATTACTTAAATATTTTTCAAAATGTTTCTTGTAAACTTTAAAATGTGAAATATTATTGGTTTGTTTGCAAACAATAATATTCGTCGTTATTATGAAAGATGCTTTAAATATTAACCTAGTGAGTGCATAGCTTTCATGAATTTTGTGCTTACAATATCACTTCTTCGATACTGTAATTGAATTTAGAATCATCGCGTCGCAAATTTTTTATTGGCATAACTAATATGAAATGTGTAATTTGATTTGTATTTTATTTTTTGCTAATAAATTGATTTTAAATTATCTATTGTTAATATCATTAAACTAAGTGACTAATTTATTAATCTATTGAATATTTATAACCTACTAAAAAAATAATAAAATAGATAGTTTGCCGTAGTAGTATTAGCTGTATAATAATGATGGTAGGTTAATGTCTAAATGATTTTACATCAGGTCACGCAGCCGCCCTTGTACATAATACTAATATAATTAAATTAAATATAAATTATATATAGTAATATATAATTAATAATAATAATAAGATATAATTAATATGTAATTATATCTGGGAATAGGATAATAATAATTAATATAATTAAATAAATTAAATTAACTTTATCTTGCCTAAATCATATTACTATTAGTGATAATTTCCGTTGATTAATATATATCACTAGTTGGAAGAAAAGTTATCATATAATTACTCAATTTTGATATTATGAAGTGATAATAGTTCTTTAACCATTCGTCAGTTTATCAATGCTAGTAGTACTGCGATTGTTTACCTCACAGATATAGATTGCTCTGCATCGTATTTTGTTTGTCACATACTTACATAACATTAACTATTTAATACCCTCTGACCACTGTTATGATCATATATAATATTCTAGGACATATTATAGTGTCAGGTATAAGCTATATTAGGAATAAACGTATTACCTTTTAATAATTTATTCTACCCTAGATTAACACATCAATAGTGAATAGATAGTTTTTTTAGTATTAATTCTATATATTATTATTAATAATATATATATCATTATAATTAAATTATTAATATTATAAATATAATAATATATAATGATATAATTAATTTATGGTATATGTGAGGACGTGAAGTATATATATTCATTATAGGTTTACTGTCACTTAGGTATCATAAGATACGATAATACGTATTGTATATGACTTGTATAGGATATCATACTTATAATTATTATTATATTTAAGTTTTGTAAGTTATTATAATAATATAGCTTACTAATACATGAGGTGGAAAATGAGCTTCCTATCTTACTAGTCTTGTGCATAAAATAAATGACTAGTACTTTTGGTATATTAACTAAAAGAATATTTAAATGTTAAAGACTATAGGATGTCATGCTCTAAGAGTCACGCACTGCTTGATAGTCTTGCAGTTCGGTGTTATTAACAAAAATTTTTGGGGAATAAGTAGTATTAACAGAGACGATATCTGTGATATGAATTTACCTTGTTATTTTACTCATCACATGTATGTAGATGTATACCTGAAGAAGAGTATAATTAGCACGTCATAAGTCTAAGGTGTTTTTTAATCATAAGATGAATGAGAGAAGGATGAGAAATGATCGTTAGGAATGATTATAACAGGCTACGTCGATAAATGCTACTTGCCTCAAAAGTGATATATATGCGTTATATATAGATCGATCTCACTATTCGATATTTGCACTCCTAACTTATTCTGTTATAACGAGATAGTCAAGTTAGATATCTCAATGTAATGAATGCATTATTAACTACTTATTGAGTTTTTAAGATTTATTATTATTGTATTTTGTAGTGAATGAATTTAGTAATAGTAAGATAAAAGATTTAATAACCATAAATATTTCTCATACCCAGCTTAATATGTTTTACTTATGTGTATTATGATACTATAATCGTCTATTTTATTGTAAGATTTGACTAATATCTTCTTATGTCAATATTACATTAAGTTGTAAAGCCTTTTCTACAAACTTGTGTAATTAATTACTTTTTAGTTACTATATATAGGCTATTTTATGAATATATTATTGTTACATATTTTCTTTTATATAGGCCTACCTATATACATATATAATGGAGCGATATATAACCCATTTATGTAGATACATTTATTTTCATGCTAGTAAATAATCACTTCATCACATGATTCCACGATACTTATGGTGAGGCAATAATCTTCTAGTTAATTTTTGGATTCAGATATCTTAGTATATCTTTATTATAAATCCTAGATATATTACGTGTGGTGTGGATAATATTGTTTTCGAATTCAAGTTAATATTAGTCCTGATTAATTATTCATTTCGATTCTTCCATGCTTCTTAACATATATTTAAGGTATCGTTTAATCCTTCCTGCAGATCAAAAACTTATCATGATGTGTGTAGTGTTATAATATATTTATTATTTAATATTATATTTAAATATTATTCTTATTAATATACAATTAATTAATTTTATAATCTTAATATTCTAGTATATATTTATATTCTTCATCTACTAATTGTTATTCAGTGAATAATTTTATAGTATATTATCTTTTGGGAATAGTTGATAATGTTTGCTTATCATAGCCATATACACTTACTTGTATTATATAAATACATAACATTATATCTAGTGCTTATAGATTATGGTATACTTGAATATGCGTGTATTCGGTGAATAATTTGTCCATTAAGTTAGTAAGTAGGCTATTTAGTAGGGGTAAATTACACAGACTTATTGGAATTTATTAATGTAAATTACAGAATAGGAAGCTTAACTTGAGTTTGACTTCTTATATGGTCAGCTCAAACTGTATCTTCAAAAGATTATTTATTTAATAATGGTTGTGATCGTATATTTATATTAATTAGTTACATTCTAATCATTTATCTCTATTTATATATTCTTCTATTAAATATATTAATTTCATAGATATTTAAAATATTTTATAACTAGTTTAAGCTTTTCAGCATTATCAAAAACACATCATCAACATTAATATATACTAATTTATACATGGTGATATGGATATGGAGTTCTAATCAAGAGGATTAGACGCTATATAAGAAAAACATATATAAGTGGTGATTATTTTTGATACTCGCTTGAAGTTCTATTTTTTGGAGTAGATAGTGGATGTATTTATAGTAAGACATAAGCGTACGTCTGTTTAATAATACATATATACTATAAGTAGTATGATATAGCAAGAGGGATTCAGTGTTCGATCCTGATAAATATAGATAGATTAAAAATTATGGTTTTATCTGTAAGATCAAATTCAATTATATTTTGGTTGTGAATAAATAAATAAAACTAGGACATCCAGGGCATAATATATACAAATGAATTTCATATAGGAAAAAGGAATAATATTTAACGACTTATAATAAATTTAAATTACAGATACTCTCTAAATAAAGTTAAAAGTTATTATTATTAGTGCTATTAAAATATTTATTATATATTTATACTTTGACGATTTATATGATAATAGAGTTATCTAATAAGAAAGATCTAGTAGTTGATGTTGAATATATTATTATTGTTAAGTTTATTATATATATATTATAACCTAAATATATACTATTATATATAATTTTATATTTTATATATTATTACTATAATTATATTATTAAATTATATCCACCCTATCATAATATAAATTATTATATATTTTATAATTAAATCTATAATATATTAATATAATAATATATATGAATAATAAGTAAGATTACTTAATAATATCTATTATGAGGTAGTAAGTTCAGGATATTCTTCAAGTATATACATATTATCCGCTACTATTTTTTATCATCATTCTTACAACGAATAACCAGTTTTCTCTAAATCCAGCATAACACCATCATGACCACCATTCGCATTCAGGCATCTGAATACTTATTGCGGCCATAGCGGGATAGTATTATTTATTATGTAAATTAACTGATCAGATTAAATTACTATGTTATCATTTCTACCTTTCTGATGAGATCCATGAAATGTTTTTCTCAGAACTTCTTGAATAGAATGTTTATTATTATGAACATTCATTGTAGAGGAGTTTATGGAGAAAATATAATGAATGCTGTCTGTCTTCCTTATACCTTTCTCCACTCAGCCTTACATGTATAAATAACACCTGGATAGGTTGTATGATTATAATATATGCGATATTTATAAGCTCAGGACGATTGATTTTTATCCCAGGAAGGTTGATCTTTGTCACAAGAATGTTTGTGTTCATGTACTAATAATTATTATTAATTTGATCGGGATTGATCCTGTTCATAGTTTGGCTTTAACGTTATCAACATTACAATTAATTTTTTATTGTAGTATTTTTTGTTTTTTATTATTATTATTATTATATATTAATTTTAATTTTTGTACTATTTTAGTATTATATTTATTATATATCTTTACATTAATAAAAATATAACAAACATTGTTATTTAATTTAGTTATATAATTTATATTATTATAATTCATTACTTATTATTATTTATATTATTATTATATTATTATATTATATTATTTATTAAGTTTCTATAGTAATTATTATTTGGTATTTTATATTATTTATTATATTATTTATTATATCATCATCTTTTATATTTATAATATTATATCATTATTTATTAGATTATTATTATTATTTATATTAATTTATTATTTATTATTTATTATTATATTATTTTAATTTTATATATTGATTTTATATTATTTTAAAAGTGTTTTTATTAATATTATTTTTTTATTAGAGACATATGTATATTATAATTAAAATATGTAATTTTGGTTTGTAATTAAGATTATTGGTGTTTGTGAATTTTGTATTTGGTCGTTCTTGGCCAAAAAAATATTTTAGATTTTTTGATTTCTATTATTATTATTGCAACTAATATTATTATTATTTCTTTTAAACAGGATACTACGATTAATATACTATTAATTATAAAATTATTATTATTTTTTATTATTTTTATTGATATCTATTTTATTTTTATTTATTATTTTATATATTATTATGTATTTATTTTATTAATCGTGACTATCTTACGAATATATTACGATAATATATAAAATATATATTATATATTATTATTATATATGTTTTTATAATTGAATTAGTTATAACCTATTTCGGGTCAAAGACATACATGTGTGCATTCAGTATACCCATTGATATAGGAAATATACTTTGATTAATTATAGAGCGTATTTCTTCTATTAATATTATAGTGTTTTTTTAAACGTATGTAGTCGGTAACTATTCATTATTTAAGTAATAAAGATGAAAGATATCGTTCAAAGTTTTATGTGTGGATCAAGTATCTAATTTGTCATTTTACTTAGATTTTTAAAGTTATTCAATATAATTTTGCGCTTCTTACCATTTTTACATCGATTTCTTCTCTTTTTCTTCTTACTGCAATATGTTTGATACCATTCCTGGGAATGTGCATAAGGACATTATCAAAAACTTACAAATTTTCTATGAACTGTACCGTTTTTCTATACCTTTTAAGTGCATAGAAAAGCGTTATAGAACAATTTACATTTGATAGTATGCGCATTTTCCTAAGCAATTATTCTTATTGCTGCCATTATTATCGGGATGAACGTCTGCTTATAAAATGTGAGATATTTTTCAAAATATTGTTTTCTTCTGATTTGAGAATCTTTATTTTTAAGAGCTTTTACAAATGCAAATTTTATAAAAGTATTAAAAAAGATTACAATGGTATATCGCATTGACTCAATTACATTTGCTACTCACTGTTGAATTCTTGTTTGCGTTAAATCATATGCTGAATTCCAAGAACAGTTGCTCTTTTGACTTCATTTAGGGCGATGAAGGAGTTTCTGTTCCAGAGTAAGGTGTCAAAAGGCCAACTACTGCATTGAACTGCCGTAGAATTATTCAAATGAAGCGGAAAACGCCTTGGAAATTGTATTATTTTGATTTCAAGATCGCCTGGTTGATGGCGGTAATAAATAGTGTAAAGTTTTCACATCATTGCAGAACTAGCCAAGGAATACTAGCAAGAATGGGCCCTTCGCAACAGGTGTAGCTTAGTGAGCGTCTTTTCAGCTTTGTAGATCACATTTACTGTTTGGACTTAGCCAGATTTACGGAGAAAAAGAAGGAAAGAAAATACTCTCGTCCCCGTTGAAAAGGCTCAGAAAGCTTAGTTTCTGTGTGATAGCATAATGAATTATTAATTCAAGTATTATTTGACTTTAAAAACCTTTTTAACAAAGCCAAAACTGGGTTGTAGGCTTAGGTGAAAGCAGATTGACGGGAGAATGTCATCCAGACCGGTCCACGGCCCGCAACTGGGTAACACAGCTCGTATCCGTATGGACTCGTCGGTGCAAGGATCCCGATATATAATATATATACTATATATATATATATATATATATATATATATATAATATATATATATATATATATATATTATATAATATAATAATATATATATATATATAATATATATTATATTTAATATAAAGTAGCTTGTGGCTAAGAACCTAAAAACTTACTATACCGCTGGTTCGCATCCGCATCCGCGGATAGTGAATTTTTAGAATAGCTATATACGCAATCCGCGAATGTTTTCCGCATCCGCATCCCGCTATCCGCTATCCGCGGATAGTGAAAAAATCACATATCCGCTACACTCTAATATATTATATATATTATATATATATATATATATATTATATATATTAATATATATACTATATATATATAGTAGCTATTAAATAATATATAGTATATGTTATATATATATATAATATATATATATACTATATATATCATATATAATATATACTATATAATAATATATATATTAGATATACTATATATATATATTATATATATATAATATATATATATATATATATATATATCAAGCAGTTTTAAATTGCAACAATGAATCATTTAAATAATGTTCCTCTCCTAAATGACGCCCTCAAAAGGTAATACATAAATCCCATCTGGACGTCTATTATTGTAAAGAATTCCTCTCCAATTATTTCTTTATAAATTATAAATGTTTACAAATACAAGGACAATTGGAAATTTTATTCGATAGATTTATTTAAATGTTTAAAAGGGCTATATTATATATATATATTGTAATATATATGTAAATTTTAATTAAAATAGGCAATGCCAATATCTTACCTGAATTAATGGGTAATCCGCAACTCTCATGCCTGTATCACCATGAGTTTTCTGCATCGTGTGCTTCTTAGCCAAATCTATACAAGCAAAAGCTAATCCGTTCCAAACTGCTGCTGTACTTATGGAAGGAAAAAATGGTTCCAGTTTACTTCGTTCATTTTGCTGACGATAACATTGAAAATGAGAAAAATGCGACAATTTCTGTCACTGCATGAATTTGCAATTAGAAAACAATATCTCTGGCTAAGCACCTATATTTCTAGTTTTTGATTCTTCTGATTATACCATCTTTCCTGGACGTTGTCATCCCTTTCCTTCCACAATGACTCGTTCCTAGAAGAACCCGTCAACCCGGACTCTTGCTGCAGCCTAAATATCCTTACCACGTTCAATCTAGAAACACTAACTGTATTTCTTATTTCCCGAACCATCAATTCATAATTTCCTCTCAAAAATATTATTTCTGATCACTTTCGGTAACTGATATTAATTATTAAAAATATAAAGTAATGAAACACCAATCACATACAGAACCCAATTTAATAACAGGATGGGAACTATGAAGATAATTCTATAAAATTTTGAATAGATGGTAATATGAAGCATTTAACGAGAATGAATTCAGATCAAATGAAAAGTATTGTAAGCATTAAATGACATTTTGCATTCTTCCTTTCCATAATAAATATTTTCTATATTAATATAGTAATATTATAATAATATATATCATATATAACAATAATATATATATATAATTAGCTAGTCTCATTAAATGAATAGATATATATATATATTACTATAA
>JABUQX010028130.1:17500-20000 GCA_015478945.1 Trachelipus rathkii
GGTAGATGTTTGGGATGGTGTTGTGGAATTTGAGCAGGGTGATGTAAATTCGCCGTGGCTATCAAATCTGTTTTGAGTAGTGTTTGCAGAGGAATGAGTAGCGATGTCGCTTCGCGTATATTTGTCGCTTTAAACCAAATATCACCGTGAACATGATACTGTTTGCGGATGATACGGCCCTAGTGGCGAAGAGCGCGGAAGGGCTGAGGTATTTGGTGAGGGAGTTTGAGAGAATGTGTGGACAAAAGGGGCTTAAAATAAATCCAGGTAAGAGTAAAGTATTAGTGTTTGAGGAGGAGGAGAGTGTAGAGGAGGGAGGTGTTAGAGGTTAGAGTAGGGGGTGTAGTATTGGAAGAAGTAAAGGTTTTTAGATATTTAGGGATGGAGTTGGGTAAGGGGGGAGGTATGAAGGAGGAGATAGAGCATAGAATAGGTGAAGGAATGAGAGCTTTGAGTGGTCTGAGAGAAATATGGAAAGGGGGGGATCTATCACAGAAAGTCAAGATAAGTATGTTCGAGAAAATCTGTGTACCAGCGGTATTGTACGGGTGTGAAACGTGGGGGTTGAATGCCAGGTCCAGGAAAAAGTTATATATATATATATATATATATATATATATATATATATATAATAATATATATATATATATATATATATATATATATATATATATATAAATATTATATATATATATAATATAAATGCCAAATATATATATATGTATATATATATATATATATATATATATATATATATATATATATATATATATATATATTTATATAAATATGGATATATGTATAAATGTATATATATATATATATATATATATATATGTATGTATATATATGTATATATATTCAATAATAACAATATATATATATATATACCTATATATATATATATATACTCTTTAATATATATATATATATATATAATATAATATGTAATAATAATAATAATAATATATAATAATAATAATAATATAATAATATATATATATGTATTATAATATATATATATATATATATATATATATATATATATATATATATATATATATATATATATATATATATATATATATATATATATATATATATATATATATTTATATATCAATGTAAAGATCTAACTATATATATATATATATATAGCAACTGTGTGTGTGTGTGTGTGTGTGTGTGTGTGTGTGTGTGGATCACAAAATATATGCTAGTCTATCTAAGAATAGTTTCTTACCTCTCCATGTATGCTTGAAATATGTGATCGCAGACTGTAGAGGGACTTTTTCTGAGCCTTGTAACATTTAGACTGCGGTAAACACTTAATACATTTAAATACCATACGATCACCTTCGTTTGAGCTTACAAACTCAAAAAATTCTTGTAGGTAAGGCCAGGGGTTTTGTGATCGACTTTCTACAGTTTCACTTCTAGCATTAGCAGAGCTACTAACAGTAGCGATATCTACTGAAATATCACCTTCACTTGAAGAAATAGTAGGTATGGGACCGGAAATATTTTTACTTGACGTTTTCGTCAAGAAACGATCCATTTTATCAAGAGTGAAAAGTCTTTACGATCGGAAAAAAACACAACATATTTCAGTAATAGTTGAATTTAGACTAATAACGCTGCGCATACAAAATGAAACGAGACCGGGTACATATTGTAATAACATGTCTAAACTTGTTACGAGTTTGAAACAATTTCAAACCAGAATAGAATTAAAATGTTTTATTTTTCTATATTTTTTAAAGTTGCGGTTGCGATTGCGGTGTAATTTTGCTTAAAATAATTGCGTCGCAAGCCAATTCGCAACTCATTCAAAATAATTGCGGCGCAATCGCAACCGCAACCGAAATAATTGCGATCGCAATTGCGGCCGCAACAAGTTGCGTCGCAAGTGCCCAACACTGTTTATATTCTTCTATACTTTTCTGTTTCTGGGGGAGAGAAGGTGGATAAATAAAATATATATATATATATATATATATATATATATATATATATATATATATATATATATATATATATATATATATATATATATATATATATATATATATATATATATTTAATAATATATATATATATATATATATATATATATATATATATATATATATATATATATATAATAATATATATATATATATATATATATAATAATAATAATAATAATAATAATATATATATATATATAATATAACATATATATATATATATATATATATATATATATATATATATATATATATATATATATATATATATAACTATATATATATATATATATATATATATATATATATATATAAATATACTATATATTTATATATATATATATATATATATATATATATATATATATATAGATATATATATATATATATATATATATATATATATATATATATATATATATATATATATATATATATATATATATATATATATATATATAATACACACATTTTTCTATATATATATATAT
>JABUQX010028130.1:27500-29616 GCA_015478945.1 Trachelipus rathkii
TTTTTTAAAATAAAAAACCCAAGGGTATACCCCCCCGATGGCAAGTGGGGGTCTCTCGGCCTTCCGGGAACTACGGGGTAGGACTAATTCCCCCCCTCCGGGGTCTCCGGAACCCCCGCTCTTTGGTATTTGGGTGTCGCGGGGGTTCCTCCGCCCCTCCCCTACGGGGTATGGAAATCGTCCCCCCCTTCTGTTCCCCGTCGGCTCGAGCCCCCTATTTTGCCGTATATATATATATGTATATATATATATATAATATATATATATCCTGTCGACGTTTTTGACACCTTCTGAAAATTTATTTAATGATTAATCGATCGATTAATTATCGATTATTTAATCGATATTATTTAATCGATTATTTAATGTGTCGACGATTTGGACACATTATGAGAAAATGTTGTCGACCTAAATGCTGTCGACCAAAATCCTGTCGACCAAAATGATGTCGACGTTTTTGACACCTTCTGAAAATTCTGAAATTTGCGTGTCGACCATTTTCCCTGTCGATTTTGCACACGGGCTGCACTCGGGCTTCATCTACTGGCGATTACGATTGTTTCGCTTAAATATGTAATTAACTAAATTAACGATTTTATAATAGCTATTACTAAAAGTTAGTATTTGGGGGTACATCACTACAGCTTTTCTTATGATAAGTCGTCTGGCATCCAGTTCGAACTTCTTAAATATTATTTCATTTTATTACTAAAATTTAATAGATTTTCTTAAGATCCAGACTTCCAGAGTCGTCCAAGTATCAGTTGTCTACCATCCAATTTAAATTAATTTCGTTTTTAGAATCAATATTTATTTTGTACTTAAATAAGAAATCATTTTGAAGATTCCTAGCTTCATTAATACTTAATAGTTATTTTTCATTTTTAATACGAAAAAAGTGATTTTTATGATTATTGTTTAATTTTCTAGTGAAACGCGATTTTCTTATTTAATTTATTCACTCGTCCACAAAAAGTCAAAAACACCCCCAGTTCCTCAAGATCCAACATCAACGCTTTCTAGCACAACTTCAGTCTTCAACCTCTTGGAGTTGGAAACTTGAAAGTTGGAAGACCTGAAGAGTGAAGATCCTTTTTCCATTTCTACCACTTTTTCTTCTGTACATACGTCTGCTTCATATTTATAAATTAAAGCCTTTCTCTCTCTCTCTCTCTCTCTCTCTCTCTCTCTCTCTCTCTCTCTCTCTCTCTCTCTCTCTCTCTCTCTCTCTCTCTATATATATATATATATATATATATATATATATATATATATATATATATATATATATATATATATATATATATATATATATATATATATGGACAAAGTTACTTAACGGCCACACGGAACGGGAGATCGGATAAATTTTTTTATCTCTCTCTCTCTCTCTCTCTCTCTCTCTCTCTCTCTCTCTCTATATATATATATATATTATATATATATATATATATATATATATATATATATATATATATATATATATATATATATATATATATATATATATATATATATATATATATATATATATATATATATATATATATATATATATATTAATTAAACCGTAATACTGTAAAATACCTAACAACTGCTCATTGTTTAAGAATGCAAATAAATCTGTTAACATCATTTCTGCCGTTGTAAAATAAAAAACATCGTACATCCCTAAAACTTTGTTATTTATTTTTTTATTTTATATTAGTTTTAATTTATTTTGTACTTTTCATAACTGAAATTTGCCCCTGATTCCAAAAATGTATTCAATTTTAGTGTAGCTATCGTTGTTTTTTAACTATGTGCGTCGCCTAATCTGGAGGATATATATATATATATATATATATATATATATATATATATATATATATATATATATATATAGATATATAATATATATATATATATATATATATATATATATATATATATATATATATATATATATATATATATATATATAATAACCTACTATATGTATATTAGCCTCACGCACAGTAGGTCTGTGAGTCCAGAGCCTAGCCATGCCCACCGATGGCTGGGATATCTTGACTTGGTTCAGACTGAGGCTGGGGTTACTATCACCCTGATAACTGTGCACCTTTCCACTTTGTAT
>JABUQX010028131.1:0-22215 GCA_015478945.1 Trachelipus rathkii
TTTCTCATAGGTAATTAATATATATATAATAGAATTATATATTAATATAATTATTATAGGCTGGGAAAAAAAGTTTTTTTAATTTGTTTTTTTTGAAAAAAACGAAAGTTTTTTCTTTAAAAAACCAAATGGTTTTTTTTGTTTTTTTTTAAATTACCGTAATTAACTTAATAAACAGTTTTTAAATTATACTGTAGTTTTAATTAAGCCAAATATTTGATATATTAATTATAATTTATATTATCAGTTAGAATATATATATATAGTAGATATATAATATATATATTATATATATAATATATATATATAATATATAATAATATTGTATATATATATGGTATCATAATATATGTATATATTAGTATTATATATATAGTATAGATTTACTTAAAAAACATCAATTCGAAAGTATATTACATAATATAAAACTATTTAACATATATGATTTTTTAAAATAAAGTTCTAGATGCTATTCTATGTATGGTTACCCTACATACAATTTTGGTTTGCCTTAAAATTGTAAAAATTATTTAACTCAGAGTGGAAAGAAAAAGAAGAAAGTCACGTTGTGCCAAAAGGTGACGCTGGTGGCAGGGTGATGTACAAAAAGCCCCCTTTAAACTCTGGCATAGATATTTTTGGTATTTTAGTTATTATCTTTTATTATGTTGCTTGTAATAATTTTAGGGCAGAATTTTATTTTTTTTAGAAATTAAATAAAAATAAAAATAATGACAGAAAAAATAAAGGGTAAATTTGCTTCATTGTTTCAAAATCCATGCATTTGGGGTCAACCTGAGTAACTCTTGGTGAGTAAATTTTCTTAGTGTTTTAAGTATTATTTTTTTATTTAAGGTTTTTGACTAAATAGGAAGAATGTTTTTTTTTTTTTATTTTTTTGTTATAAAGAAAAAAATAATAAATAATAAAAAGTAATATTTCTTAAATTAAACAAAAATAATGTGGGTAACTCTTATACTCTTCCTCTTCTCTCTGTTCTCGTCTCTCTCTACTCTGATAGTATATATTAATGTATTAAGTATAATATTATATTATATATCTATTATATATATATAATCTATATATTTTATATGTTGATTAATGATATGTATAGTAGATAGGAATTGAATGTCTACTTGAGTATTATTAATAGAGGTATATATACAAAAGATTAAGAATAAAGATGGGCGCCCTTTTAAATACATATAAGTTCTATGATAAATGCCCTTTTACATAATACAAAAATTTTAGCGAGAATACTAAGTAAATCTAAAAAATAAAAATATATACATGTTTGAGATTTATTATATTTAACATATACATGGGCAATTTCATTCAAAAAAAAGTGGGCCTTTTTGTCATACAAAGGGCCCTTTTTGATAGTCTTGTTCGATGGTACGTGTGTGGTGATTGGCGGCCGACCCATAAATGCTGAATTTGTGTGGGATTCCTTATCTGGACTAACGATTAATTTTGCAATATTAATTAGTATTTCTTAGAGTCTTAATGAGTGTTGACTGGAAAAGACTAAAATGGTTGTCACGATTGCACAAAAGTAGGGCAAATTTTGAAAAATTTCAAAAACATTCCAAAAATTCAAAAAAGGGAATTTGAACATAAACACCCTTTAAGGATCTAGTGGCAACACCAAAGGATGAAAATGGAGTAATAGGTCAACCAATTTTTTATCCCCGCTCTATAATCAATTCATGATATAGGAGATACAGGGTGGGCATTGCTTTTGCATAACAATGTCATTGATGCTTTTTTAGGTAACAGCAATATTATATATAATATACGGTAATATATTATGATAAAATAATGAGGATATACATTAGGGTGGTGTTGGGTGTCAGGAGAGAAAATGTAGAAAGGTAGGAAAATTGAATGATTTTCTGTGAGGGGAGAGGTTATGTGTTAATAATTACTGTTCGTTAAACCAAAGAGTATCATAATAGTATACCCTTAGTTGTGTAGGTAGAATGTATGGAAAGTGAAAAGTATGATGATTTTGTGTTTGGTTGAAGAAGGAGATGTTGAAAATGTATTTGGATTTATATCAGTGGAGGTTGGAATGGGATTTATGGATATTTTGTTGGGGGGGGTCTTGAATTTAAGTTGTGGGGACTTGGATGGAGAGGAAGGATATACGGAAGGAAGGGTAAAATAAAGAGTGAAGTTTAGTGAACAAGGATAAGGATAAGGTATGTAAGACGGATCGCAGTAATATGATGTAACAAGGTGAAATGAATAAATCTGGAAAAGAGCCTAGTATGCAAAAAGAATATCTGGGGCTATAAGTAGAAGTAGAAATGCTAACTTAGTAAGTGGGGAATGAAGAGGTATGAAGCGGTTAAAAGAAAAAAGAATGTGTGATATCTGATAAAAGCCAATGATGAAAGTTTCAAAAGAAAATGCTTGGAATTATATAATTTGGAGGGAAAAAAGATGCTAAAGATCATACGTAGAGAAAGAAAGTTAAATTGAACAGTTGGAAGAGGATGAAATGTGACATACAAGGAATAGGAATGCTGCTTCTGGAGGACGCGAAAGGTAAGAATAGAATATAGGGAACTGCTTAGAAGAATGAAAGGGTGGGTTTTTGACTGATAAATTGGGATGTGAGTGCTTAATTAAATTTGAAAATTGTATTAATGTTGCAGTAATGATGAGGTGATAATTTCTGTGTGTGTGTGGGTTTGATGGTAAAGAAGGAATAGGTATTTGGATGAGGTATTAGGCAAGGGTAGGTAAATATTGGTAGAGTGAGATAAGTTGAAATGGTAAATCTGCAGGTATAGATGGAAGTACTGTTTCGAAATGGATCAGAAATTGACGAAGGCGAGATGTGTGATTGATGGATCTGAAGTTGTGTAATAAACGCGTTATTTAGGGTTATGTGTCGGGGGATGAGAAGCAGTAATAGTTACCTTTATATATAGGTAAGCGTGAGATAAGATGGATAAGTAAAATTATAGGGTATTTGAGTTTATTTAGGTTCGTCGGGAAAGATATTATTCTCCTGGTGTTTTTTTGTGGTCCCCGAAAAGTGGCCGCCCGAGTTGACCTGAATAAAGACCGATTGGGAAGAACAAGGTGCGTAAGTGAGTAGTTGAGAGGAGTGTGTGATCAAATTTTACATCGAATCGGAAAAATACATTATGATAAGAGAAAATGAGAGAGGAAGAATAAGTGAAAACGTTTAGGATTTGCAAATGGTGTCAACTCATTAGGTGGAAGTGCAATCTCTTTCATTGCTCTATGTGATGTTGGTGATGAGTCTCTGAATGGAATCATAAATAGTATTGACATAGTGAGGCGTGTGTAAAGATATGGTGCAAAAGTGTTGGTTATATTTAATTCGATAGGAATGAGGCGGGTTGTGTTTCTCCGTTTCAATTTGAAGATCGGGGTTATGAAAGAATGAAGGTGTTCTCGAACAGGAAAATGTGTTATGAATGTATGAAGATGATGGAGGGGCTAACATATTATATGAGGAGATTGGTTTTGGTGGAGAATCTGAAAAATTTGAAGATTGGTAGAGAGATTTGGCAGGTGTGTGTGAAAGAGGGGTTTGAAAGTAAACTAATAGTAGAGTTAGGTTAATCGTTGTGAGTGGGGACAGCTCAGTGGAAAGTTATGTTAATTGGAGCACTGGAAAAGTGTCGAATTAGAATTTAGGTATATGATTGATAGAAGAGCGGATATGGCAGATTTAGAGGAATTTGTGAATGGCAGAAAGGTGCTGTGCCTATTACGTTGGTGAATGTAAAGGGACTAAGGCTTTAGTGCGCTAGGGTTGAGAGTATGTTGTTTACTGTGTTATTGTATAGTAGAGGAGACTATGTCTGGAATAAGAAGTATAAGATTAAATTCATGTGTGTCAGCATAGACAGATTTAGGTGGCTGCTAGGTTTGAAAGAATTGATAGATGGATGATAAAATTAGATGAGTTTGTGTGGTGTGAGAAAGTGGTAGAACTGAAGAAAAATGGAAAGTAGTAATGGTTGAAGATGGTTTGGTCAGGTGAAAGATGAAATAGTGGGGTTTTGTAAGCAGAGTATAGTGTTGTTGAAATACCGCCTGCTCTGAATTAACCGGCTAACTAGCGTATGTGAATGTTGTCCAATCACATCACCTCTTGTTGGGCATAGGCGGAGAAAAAGGTGCATAATAAGTAGAGAATGGCAGGCGGCTATGGGGTTGTGAGGGGTGTATGGTTGTGGCCAAGCCTGTCCAAGGGATAACCTTACAGCTGGGACGATTTACCATAGTGGTGAGGGTCGTCGCAGTCCCGTGAAGGTTATATGTGTTGATTTTATGACTGCGAGAGTCCTACTAACAATTTATTTGAACATGAGAGGGGGGGTGAGGCTGGGTTCTTTAGATAATTGTCATATTGCTTTCTACTCTTTTTTCTTTTCTGATTGCCTTGTTACGAAATAAATAATTTGGGAGAAGGTAGATGAAGAATATATCTTATTTATATATATCTATAGTATAAATTACTATATATATAGTAGTATAGATATTATAATATAATATAATAATTATATATATATATATATAAAAAATATATATATTATATATATATATATATATATATATATATATATAATATAAAATATATAGATATATTATATAGATTATATATATATTATAATAGTATTAGTATATATACTAAGCTTGTGTTTAGTGCTTATAAGTAATTAGAATTATAAATATTATTATAATAAGGCATCGATTTTAATTAGCATATATACGTTATATATATAGATCAGTATTATATTATAAATATATAGTATATAATAATTAAATAATAAGTAATTATATAATATAGTATATTAAATTATAATATAATAATAAATAATATAATTCTAATAATCATCATGTGAACTGTAATAATTATATTGCACTAGAAGCACTAAAAAACTTTACTAAGTCCTAACCTCTACTTTATATATTGCATACCTCTTTTAACATATTGTATTTTACTATTTTGCAAAAATACTAAAGACTTTATATATAATGAAAATAAGAATTTGAAAAAATAAATACAAACAATAAAACAAAATTTTGGCCTTTGGTCTTTTTTTTTAAAAAAAACGTGTTTTTTTTAAAAAAAACGTTTTTTTATTTACCTGGATATTATTATATTAACATATAGAATATATTATATAGTATATATATATATATAATATGAGGTATTATTATATTTAATAATAATTATTTATATATTATTAATAGATAAATAATACATAGATTTTATTAGATAAATTTTTTTTATATTAGAAAATTGTTATCATTAATGAAATAAAAGACTAACTGATTGATTGCTTCGGAGTCAATCATACTTTCATTTGAGCAAGACATTGTTTAATAATGAAAAAGTTTATATGGATGATGATGAAGGTAACGATGATCACAATGATATCAAGTTTATTACATTTAAATTATCAGACGAAATCATTCCAACTCACACGGAAATTATACAGACTGAAAAAAATGCTCAATCTCATACATCAGTATCCGAACTGCCTGATAAAGTAGCAGTAGAAAAACATCATTCACCTACAGATATCTTTGAAAAAAAGTCGCATGAATAGAGTTATCAAAAACTTAATGCGCGATGAAGCTCATCAGAAATCAAAAGCTCACTTTGCTCATCAAAACGTTCGCAACCACAGTTATCTTGCTCCACCCGAAGACGATATTGTTAGATTCTCAATCAGGAGTTTCTTTGTTCCTCTGAGTAGTCATGCCATGACAATAATTCTTATTTCCACAGCGTTAAAGCCAAATTTTGTGTCGACCTTACGTGCTTCGTGAACCTCTTACTAACTCATACAGGATGAATTTCTGAGTGACGTATAATGTAATGTGACGAAATGGAACTATCTCCAGGAGTCGATGCTTCACTTTGCATGGAGAGGCTAAGTGCCAATATAAGAAAATTCTGTTTCTTTCTTGAGTAACTACCACCAACTCCGTCGGTCACCAACATTAAAATGTCGTGACAATCTTCACAACAAAAGTCAAGCGAAGTTCTTCCAAATATAGGTCATGCGCACACTTAATCATTTGCCACGGTCATAAGACTAAATAAAAAAGTTCGCCTAAGCTTTTCCATAATAACTTCGACACGTTACTCTGAAAGAGTTTAGTGCGCTATAACTCTCTGCATACAGATATCTATTCAATGGAAATCTCTCATGCCAGTACGACGCTCTCCTACATCGTTCTGTATTTCATTGAACTATTGGAGAGTATTAGTGATGTCTACCCCATTTCATCCACAGAGCTATCTTCTCACGCTTTAAGTATATTCCTTTCAACCGATTTCCCAATTCTGCATGTTAATGCTCTCTCTTCATTGCACTCTAATCTTTCAAAATTCTCTTATTTGATTAATCGGCCCAGCACTATTTGTCAGTCCCCCTCCTCTCTCCGTAATAAACTCTGAAGAGAGAGTTATTAATATAACGTGTCCACCACTGTACCCACACTATGTCCTCGAAAGTCGCACATAGGATGAAACGATTACCAAAAGATACAGTATCGACTCCGAATACGGACGAATTGAGAATCTTTCCTATAAATAACAACTTTGAGCGCTTTCTCTTGTGTACCATTACCATTTATTATCAATTTCTCAGCCCGCGACCTCACTGATACTCCAGCTCTGCCACAACGATACAGCCCGTCCCACACTCCATCGCCCCGCGATATAAACGCACTATATAGCCTAATCTCAATGGGTCCAGAGGCCCCTCCATCCTACTCCAGCCAATATTCAGACCATATATCTAATTACGTCCTGTCAACGAACGACACCTTTTCTAGTAATCGCCCGTACCGAATAAATTAATATCAATGCCAAAAAAAATAAAAACAAATAAAATTACTCATCCTTCACTATAAATAGTCCTAAATTTACATAACAACAATCATATGTTGCTAAAAGAATATTCGATTTCTGGGATACAAAAAATAGTTGCTCTAATGGGAAGATTCAATTAAGATATCGGGATAACCTTTTAGAAAGTGTTATGGATCATAACGTAAGAAAATGGACGACGTGCCGAATGGGGTCCAGTGGGAACAATATATTAAGATGTAACGAACAGATTAGAGAGGACTGATGGCGACCCGCCAGCACACTCCTTGCTACAAGATTGTGACTCGGAGGAGAGCCGTTCCTTTCTATGTGCATCATCTATATTTGATTGTGTACGTGACTTATTGTCAGACCACCTGTGGCCAATTATCAGAGGCTGTAGCAATGTGCGAGGTATCACCCTCGTGTAAGCTGCTCATCTCCCCCCCACTCCTTCAATTACTTCCGGCTGCCGCGTAGAATGTCGCTAGAAGACACATTCTCGTAACGACCCCTACATGCTCTTCGTGCGTATATTCCCCTTATAAAGCACTCATCCTGACTTTTCACAGATCAGGAGAGCAGGTAGCAACTCTAGCCTCTTATCTCATTCGGATCGGCCATATTGTAGAATGGCACCCAGTGAGCTGTACCTGAAAGCTCTAAAAGAAAGAGGAGGCCATTTGGCCCTCTATCAGAGCTATTTCTTGGCCAGTTACCCCTACATGAAGGGTCTAACATAGAAGGATTTGTTTCTTACTGGAGTGGAGCAGCCGTAAATGAATATTGTTGTACAGCGGATACATTGTGTTTTTAGAATACAGATTTTAAGACGTTGAGCGCCTGAGCGAATTGAAGTTCAATATGACAAAAGAGTGTCTATGGTAAGAATAGATTCGAGAAAGACAACCATTATGCCTATTAATGCGCATAAAAATTGAGCACAGAGGAGTATGGCGTGATGGTGCGCCTTCAACCGCCCATACTGTCCCCTGTTTTAGTAGCCCAACCTAAAACCACCTTGCAGTACAATTCACCGTGAACTACGAGAATGAGACAGGATGAACTATAACAAGCAGCATGCGGGCTAGATTTGAGAAGGAGAAGGAGAGGAGGTCAGGGCCAAGCATAATGGTCGGAGGCGGGAATGCCCAGGTGTATACCCTTCTCGCTAAGAGAAAGGGAGAAACCTTTTGCAAAGGGAGTTAAGGAAATTTAAGGATGCTTATTACTGTGTCTGCAAATCGCAAAATTAGATTCTGACGGTATCTCACTGCTAGTAATCTTTGTCAGTAGAGACGAGTATTGGGCGTTGAAAGCGCTGATAAACTTTGCACCATATGTATTCCTTCGAAGAGAGTAGTAGCATTCACATTGAATTCAACTTACAATGTGCTCATCATCGTCGGGACGATCAGAAGCTTTCTAAGTAGAATATCGAATGCACCTCGATTTTGAGGATCTAATCAGATGTACTATTAGTGTTGGGATAGCTTGACCACTCTCACAGACACAGCACATAATCCAAGCTCTCACAGAGCGCTATCTTACCACGCTATCTAGAGCGAATTCATAGAGCAGGTAAAAGAACTGCGTGACACCCCCAAGATTTTGATTACGGCGCATTGGATTCCCTGTTAACAGGTCAAGCACCAGCACAAATTCATTCGCAGAGTTAATATGCGGTGCTATAGTTATATTGGCATCTAGAATGAGTCCTAGAAATTGATTGTAATGTTACAGGAAAGGCAAACCATATAATTAGTTCGCTGCGAAAGAAGGATGGCGGGTCTCATTCCATTTTTCTTAAAAACACTGCTAGGTTTTGGGGGAGCAGAATGGAAGTCATGGAGAGGTTGTACCCATTGTGACAATATTTCAAATAAGCTATTATGAAGCTTTTCTTCCAGCAAAAGGCCAGTTCTAAATACGCTAAATATAGCGCAAGGTCATCAACATAGAGAAGAAATTTACCGTCTTCTGGATAAAATAACTATGGCATCAAAATCCGAGAGCAAATGCATAAAACCGACCTAGGAACCTAACGTACCTAAGGAACTCCCTCCATCCACAGAGTTAAAGTTTCGTGTACCATAATGATGGGACAATGAACATCGTAATGGAAAACTAATAACTATGCTATCATTGTTAAATTTGATAAACCTCGAAATAGAGAAATATCAGACGTGCTAAGTATATTTGTACTAAACGTAAGTAATACATCGGTTAATTTCTGCTCCAAAAAAAAACTTTTTTAAACCCTGCCATTCACTTTTTATTCGATCTGATGAATCTGTAGCCAATAACCTCAAATGATATATATATAAATATACTCTATAGTATATATATATATATATAATAATATATCATCTTCATTAGTGTATATGTATTATATATATTATATAAATATACTAAAGATACTATATAGTAGTAGTGTATTAGTATATACTAAGTTTCTATACCCCTTTTACTGCCTATATTATTATAGCTATATAGAAAATTATTTCTAATACCTAAATATATATTAATAAGTCCAGATTATTATACTTATATATAATACTCATACTATTTTGTACATATTATAATATTTATATAAAATATTAGTATATATATATAGGTCCTTATACTGATATTATATATATATATATAGTATATATATTAACTATATATATATATATAAATTATTATATATATTATATATATATATATATAATATATATATATATATTAATATATATTAATATATAGATATATATAATATACTATAAATATTATATATATAAACTATAATATAATATATATATTATATATAATAATATATAATAAGTATATATAATATATATTATATATAATATCAATTTATATACTAAAACTATATTCATATATAATATATTAACTCACCCCTATACTACTCATATCTATAATCAGTATTAATATATATATATATATATAATAAATTGTAATGCCTTAGTTAAAGTATTACTTATGAAATCCTTATATAAAAGAAGGAAGCAATACTCTTAATAATATTTTGTAAGTTTATATCAAATATTTAAAGAGATTTATTGAGGAATATTAGCAGAATATTTCGACCATAAAGTCTGCTTTATAATAAGTGAAACTTAATAAACTCAAATATAAATAGAATAAAATTACATTAAAATAAATGTAAATTCATCACAAAAATTTGTTTTCAATCTTTATGAAAAAAGTAGAGGACTCTTGTAAGAATGTTTAATGTAGAATCTTTTTGTGACATTTCTTTGCAATATTCTAAAACTTAGTGCATTCGCTTTCATCTGCAAAAGATTCGGGGAACTTCTAAGGAATGTTTTCCCAATTGCTATAATGGCGTTCATGGCTATGTTCAATAGTATGTATTTGGGTAACCCTCTATGTAGGCTGCATCGCAGAGTTGGGATTTTATCTTCAGACAGTAAGGTCATATTTTGAAGTTTTCAGCTGAAAACTATCTCCTGTAAGCTTGAAATTCATCTGTGTTCCTTCCATGGATATACTGCTGTTACAGTGGCACAAGTATTTCTGTAAACACATTGATAAATAACAGAGTGATTGGATGAAACTTCTTGGTTTAAATTTATTTTTTTGAAAGGGAAGAAATGGCCGCAGCCCCCCTCCCTTCTTCTTTCTGGCTTTGGGTATCGGGGTCTTTCTCTCTTCTGTACCTAAAATTACATTTTCTTTTACTTTATTTTTAGAAGTTCTGTCGGATGCTGGTGCGTGCGGGTGCATCCAAAGAGTACCCACACCAGCCAACCCACTCGCATCCTGCACCTCTAAATTTCTTCTCTTGCTGCCCCATCGATCCACCACTTCTATTTTTCTGCATAAACCACATAAGACAGTATCTTGTAGCTAAAACTAGCCTGCGCACCGCATCGTACCGCACCGCCCCACACCACACCCGGCGCATCAGCCAACCCTTGGGCCCCCGATAATTCAATTTCCCCTTCTACAATACTCATCGGTAAGACCACACCTTCCGTTGGCCAATCCCACTCCACAACCATCGCACGTGTAGGCCTCTATATCCCTTACACCTTATTATTATCATATATATTATACAGATTACCGCATTCTACTCACCACGACGCTTAACAACATCTCCCTGACCCTTCCCATTTACTCTCATCATACTTAACTATACTAGTTAACTTATTCTTATATTCAATATTAACATTATTATATATATAACAAATATTCTATTATAAAAGATTATATATTTACCTATATATATATATATATATATATATTACTTATATATATAACCCGTATAACTTTCAATTCTATTTTAAAGTATCTAAACACATCATATCGGCGAATACATGTATCTTATCGCTATCGCCCAAAAAGAAGCATCAGAGTATCGGTGTATCCGGTATCCGAGCTAAGTAAATTTTTGTATACGCGATTTGATCAGGATCGCTTAAGACATTTTTGTATCATTGCCCATCATATCTGTAATTAAATAACCTATAAATACATAGACTACTCATATAGCTGTATCACCTACTACCCTATTCTGAATATAACATATATAAATTATTCATATATCACATACTATAGCTAATATACCTATACAATATATTATATTTACTATTATACTATTAATACTATATATTATATACTTATATAATATATATAGCCTATTAATATATATACTATATATAAAATATATATATATATATATATATATATATTATATATATTATATATCACTTATATACTATACTACGAATATCTATATATAGCCATGCACATACTTTTCAATCAAAGCAATAGTTGTTAATATACTAATATCTAATAAAATCTAGCATCACTACTCTATTTAATTATATATTCCTATATAATAATACTATACTATATATATATAAAATATATTACTAAATAAATATTATAATCTACTATTATTATTTAAAGTTCACATCTCACAGGAAACTGTATATAGTTAAATATATTATATGGGTCTTAGGTCACAAGTTTGGGATTGATACACTTATCATTGCGAAAATCGATAATTAATTATGATATCAAACTATACTATAAAAATTATAAATTTTTAAAAGCATTTAAATATTTAGGCTGGTGAGCTCGAATGACACTAAAACTCTTTTTGTTTTCAGAAAAATTAAAAATAATATATATATTATATTATATATATTATATATTATATATATAATATATATATACATATATATATATAAATATTATATATATATATATATAATTATTACTATATATATATACTATAAAAATATATAATATATTATATTATATATATATATACTACAGATACTGTATTATTGAGAAGAAGAGAGCAGAGAGAGAGAACTAAAATGAAGATGAGAGCGATAAAAGAGAGAGAGCAGTCTGCAGACATGAAGCAGATTCTAAGACAGAGCACCTCACTATTGTTCTACGACAGACGAAAACAAGATAAGAGGGATCGAGATGCTGAAAGTAAGAGAGAGAAGAGACAGAGATGAGACAGTAGTAGCGTAATCACCCGTCCACAACATTTACATATTGCACATCTTCTCATAATGACAGACGAATAAGTAAAGAGGAAGACGAGAGAGAGATTAGGTTACCTTTTTTTCTGTTAGCTACGCCCTGTTTAAGATCTTATTTCTTTCCTAATTGCTTACTGTTAGCTTATTAATACACTTAGTAACGTATTTAATTATTTCTTGAATTGATCTTATTTCTAGATTATTTAGATTAGGCTAGATATTCGCGTTAGGATTACAGGTTTGCACTCATCTCCTAGGTTTAGTTAAGCTAAAGGTTCTCATAGTTTCAGATCTAGGTTAGGTTAGGTTACGTTACTACCATACGGTACATCATTGGCTATCATTAGTTAGGTATCATAAGGTTGTTGGTTAGTGATTAGACGTCTAGGTTAATACGAGTTGTAGGTAGTAGGTGTTAGTTAGTTAGTTGTTAGTTAGGTTAGTGTAGTTAGTTTCTGTAGTAGGCTTAGCGTTAGTTAGCGTCATAATGTACATTAAGGTTAATTAGGCTAAAATGTACCTTCCTGCTTCTTTGGTATATTATCGTTTTTCCCTTACGTCATGACGAAATCCTCCTACTTCACACCGCACTGCTAGTCCATGACAAGTATTGATTGTTAAAGATAAAATAAACGCTGGAGTATTAAATAGTAACAGAGAATTTTGTCATTCATAAAAAATATTGAAGTCTTGAGTGTTACTAATTTTATCCATTATAATTAAATCAAATTAAAAATTTTGAACTATAAACATATATATATTATAGTATATATAATATAATTATATAATATTAATTATATTATACTATATATATATATATATATATATTATAATATATATATAATATATATATATATGGTTTGCATTTACAGGCTTAGCCTTATATGATGTGTGTGTGTGTGTTTGGTGTGGTGTGTGAAGCTTAAATTTTTTTTCACATTGATACTTTTTTTGAGAGATTATTTATTTTCAGTAAATACTAGACGGCAGAAAAAAATTTAAATTACTTCGTACTCCTCATTTATCGATATTTTTTTTCACAATCTATGCCTCTATAAAACGACACCTCTCATCTATTTCGTCGTAGTCTCCCGCATATTCCCAACTTTCTACCGTAAATCCCCTAGCTATTTAGCTTAACTCTCATATCTTATGCATGTGATACATTCTATCTTACCTATATTACTACTATATTATTATACACTATATACTAATTCGATCTATTAATCTATATATATATTATATATATATATCTATATATATGATTATATCCTATATATAAATACTAAGAATATACTATATAACATTATACTTCATATTATTATATACGGATCTTCCTACTTCTCCATAAATCATATCTAAATATGCACATTAATCTATACCTGATTAAATTCCGTGTATATTATACAGATTAATGAGATTATAATAATATATAAATATATATAAATAATATTATAAAATTTATGTACGTATATATATTAACTTACTCTATATATATATATATATACTAATATATTATTATATATATATATATAAATATATATTAATATATATATATAATATACTCCCTCATGCCTGAGGGGGAAATAATTTTCAGAGCCCTTTCAGACTTGGAGGACATATAGCTGATGATGGCACCGCGACCGAGCTGCGGTTTCATGTCACTACGCCCATCCAAAAGGGGGGCTGAGCCTTTTATCTTGGATTAGGCATCATATAAGTAGAAAATAAATAGCCAACATGCTTCAACGAATTGAATTAGAGTCTTAGCTGACTTATACTGCGGATCAACACAGGTGTTGGAGACTAATATTGAAATCTGTATACAAACGTATAATATCCCGAGTAAGGTGCCTTTCCCTAGGTTTACGAACTCATATAATTTGATTTTATGGATTTCAGAACTCCCTTAGGTGTCTAAGAGAACCTCATGGAGAGCTTCCACACGAAAAAAGAAATAAGGAGATACATATGGGATGCATAAGAGAAGAAGATAAAGGCTGGATTAAGATGGAATATGAAGAGGATCGAGATGGAATATGAAGAGGACTATAGCGACTGGAATGACTTATGATGCGGAGCACTGCACCGGAGCCTCTGTCGGTGCCAGAGTTGAATTCTGATTACAAAAGTGTAATAGACAGAGTGAGATGTCTACCCCAATGCTTACGAACCCGTAGAACGTGATTCCGAGAGTTTCAGCCTTATCAAGGATGTCTGAGTGCCTCCAGGGAAGTTTCCCTGATGAAAAAAGAAGAAATAAAGTACAAAGTGCATACCAGAATGAACGATGACGAAGGGTGATTTCATGGAGTTCACGTTTTGAGTGAGGTAAATGCAAAAATCTTTAACAATCTAAATGTGACTGCACAGATCAAATTTATTTACAAAATTAGTAAAATTTTGAATAGATATCGATGGAAAGAGTAAATTTACAAAGATTAGTAAGCATGGATCTATGATTCGCAAATTTGCTCTCTTACTGGTTTGAAAAATCATCAAGAAAGTAAATTGTAATTGCCCTATATCTTTTCATTTTACATTGATTCTCACAAGAGACATTATCATTTCTTCATTATCAGAAAGCAGAAGTTCTGTTGCAACTTTCAAAATGTTTGAAAATGTTTAGTTGATGTTTGCTTGAAAACCATTCAAAACAAACCACATTATTAATAATATTAAGAGCAGCTGTTGTCACCAATTATAGAGAGTGCAATGTAACTCAGAATGGAAGATTGTTTGGGAATAAAGTTAAAGACATAAATAAATAAACTTATACAAAATTGTTTCTGTTCCCACTTGAAAAGATCTAAGTTTATTGAAAAGGGTTTAATATCTTGATCCATTCAAGCTCCTCTTAAGCTTGAACAATGCTTTAAAAATTTCATTAGATCGTAACAATCCATAGTAATTTTCCATCTATCTCCGATAGATATAAGGAAACAAAGAATCAGTTAGAAGCCACATGGGGCTATCGAGACTGTCCCAATCAGCTAAATACTCATCAAATACATGCCCATGCACAATGTACACCCTAAGGCCTGTCAATTTCCTAAACAAAGGTCAATATAATATATACGTCAACTACTACCAAAAGCAAAAACTATATAAAGTTCATGCTAACCACAATACAACTTTAAAATTTATTGTTACCGGAGTACAACATGCAGTCTTACTAATAACTAACTTTAAAACCCGTCACTTTGCTAACCCCATAAGATTCTATATATGCTCAAAACCATCCAAAATACCTATCCAATCCTTTCTTAATGTTGCAAGTGAGTCACACACAACCTCTTGCGCGGAAAACCATTCCAAAAATATTACACACTATTAACAGACATGCAATGTTTTCTTACATCAAGGTTACACGTCTTCCTAAGTTTCTAAAGAAAAGAAAGAAAACATTCCTAACTCCTTCAACCTCTCCTCATAGCTCTACCCTCAAACCAGAAATCAATCCTTGATGCTTCTACGTCTACACTCTCTCCAGCATACCTAGTCTTTTTCTAAATAAGGGGTCAAACTGGCGCAAACTCTAATACGACCTAAAATATTAATATTATAGCACTCATATTAACTTTGTAGTTATGTAAACCCATAATTAACGATTACATATTAGCATTTATTAGCTATTCATTCTTGCTTCAAACAGTGATAGCTACTTTCAGATTGCGGCTTATGCTCACATGTGAATCTTTTTTTTGTTGACTCAAGCCAATCCCCATTCATATCGTAGTTAAAAATCTTTTATTTGAGTTACCTAAATAAAAAAAACCTTGCTCTTTTTACAATTAAAATTCATTTGCCACTTATTTCTCGATCTAAGAAGTTTATGATCATTTGAATCTTATCATCCAATTCATTATTCCTTACTAAGTAGCCAATTCATTATCTGCAATTGTACAAAACTTACATTTATGCCCCCTATCTAAATTATATAATATATATATATATAATTATAATAAATATTTAATATATAATACTATATAGTATATATATATATTATTATATATATATACTTATAATATATAATTATATATATATATTACAATACATATATTATATATTAATAATATAATACTATATAATATATATAGATACTATAGTTATTATATATATATAATATATATATATATATATATATATATATATAAATATATATGTATATCTATTTATATACTATATATATATTATAAATATACTATATTACTATATATATATATATTTATATATAATATATATATATAATATTATATATATATATATATATATATATAATAATATATTGTATATATATACATATTATATATACTATATATATATAATATATATATATATACATATATATATATAATTAATATATATATCTATATATATATATATATAATATATAATAATATATATAATACAAGAGATTCTTAATCCCTATCCCCAAACCTGGAAAAGATTCGACTGGCCGAAAAACCGAAAGACCAATTTTGCACCTGTCATTTTGTAATTAATGGAGAAAAATGTTTCAGGCAGCCTTTTTCCCAGGTTTCAAAACTCCCATTTGTTTCCGCAAAAAACCGTTCGACCGCGATCCCTGTAAAATTAGACCATACATCCAGCATGCTCTTAACTGTCTCGGCATGTTCTTGGTTTCTTCTTCGACCTTAAAAACTCATGGACCACAACGTAGAGAAACCTGGGTCTCCTTAATACTTCCATTCGCTTGTTTCCATGACAACTCCCTCTTTTTTATTAAATGCCTTTTGTCAAATAGATCCATCCAGTTCGTCTTCTATTCCTTCTACGACATTTTACTCTGGAATGAAGGCTCTTCGCAGCGTATATGTTCAAGTGTCTACTATTGCATCTCGATTTAGCTGACATCTTACTCTATCACATCGACAGTCAACATTTTATCTATATGTTGATGATCTTGCGTTATATATAGCCGTGCCAGGCTGCCTTTTCTCGAACGCCAACTTCAACTAGCTATTTGAAAATATTTCACAATGGAGTAACTCCCATTTCTCTCCCACCAAAAACCTCAGCAGATCCCTTTTAAGAAAAAAACGAAATCGGAGAACCTTGCCCATTTCTTCAAGCACATGCCTTATATGGTCGCCCATCCTTAACTCACTCAAAATTCTAACACATTCTAGATAACCATCTTAACATACCACCGCATATTCAATCTGAAAATGACTTGTCATCTGTGCTTACTCGTTACGTCATCTCTCTCAAAAATCTTAGTGTGTATAGCAAGTCCCTTTACGTCTTATATATGCCACCTAATTCCGACCAAGCTGGACTATCGCTCATGTGCATATTATTCAGCCTCCCCAACTCCACTACACCTGTTATCCCATCCAAACGAGGCGATCCGTATTCTCACTGAGCCTTCCGCACTCACGTCCCCCGGGTGACCTTGAAGCTTGAATCCAATGCTGCATGCCACTTCTCTCTCTCTTCGAAAGAATACATCATTGCATCAATTATCTTCCTTCAAACCCCAATTACGGTCTGCTACTTAAACACCAATTACTGCGGAAAGTTGCCTCAAACCTAATACGGCCATTGCAAACACAGTTCAAAACAATACTTAAATTCCTTTCAATCCCTTGCCACAAAGGTCTCCTTTCTCTTTCGACGAAGGATACAACACATGGCTATTCCCCGCTCCCACCATTTGACTGGAATCTGACTCTCTCTCCTTCATCAGCGCCCTAGCTTTCCTTGCCTAAAGCCATTATTCCTGTCCCATTTCGTAGTTCAAGGTGAATTCCTCCAATGTTTACTGACGTCTCTAAAACATGGGACACTTGGCCTTCTGCAAGTCTTCCTGACGCAACCTTCCATAACCCTCCCCCTCATGCATTCAATTTTTCGGCGAATTAATAGCCTATAAGTTTGACCTTTCATCAATTCAATTCCTTAACCCATAGCCACTCTCATTCATATATCATGATTCGCTCAGCGAAACTCCATCGCTTAACAACCCTATTCTAAAACACAATCGGATCATGTACAACAATTTCTTCGGCTGCTCCACTCCCTTAAAAACAAATCATTCTATGTTACCCCCTTTATGTAAGGGAATAGGAATAAAAATCCTGATTAAAGAGGCAAAATGGCCACCTCTTCTTTCGGAGCTGTTCCAGTACCTCCCGGATGCCAGATAAGGCCGCCTCCCATCAACTGATTACTATCCTACTCTCCGACGAGGCTTTCGATCTTATTGGCAAGAGTACTGGACGAATGATCAGAGGGGAACGAAACTTAGAAATTAATAGCCGAACATGGTCTTCCCCCCACCGACGAAAGCGCTTACCGAGGAACACTTGCACGCCTAAGTTATTGCCACACCAGTATCCACTCACAGTCACTCATGTAACGGGACCCTCCCCAATCTGCAAATTTTGCCGTCGCCATACCCCGCAACCTTTTCGCCATATTTTCATTGGACCCTATTCGCCGTCTTCATTATATTAATTTAATTCTAAGGTTCTATATCAAGTTTTTCAACTTCTAACTGAAGCAAAAATTCTCTGTTTAAAACTTAAATGGAATTGTCTCAAGGATGAGGAAGACCTTATCTTTTCTTTGAACCGTCGACGCTTTTCGACTTACTCTTCAAATCTAAAAGCTCATACTCATCTTTTGAGTTTCTGAAAAATGACTCTTAAGAGGTAGTAATGGGATATGAATTGAACTAAATATGCAGAGTTGTGTATCTGTTTCACGGGTCGAGGAAGATAGAGCGACCCTTTTTCATGGGAATTTTAATTACCTGGCAAATTTCACCCCTCCACCCCTCGAAAAAAAAAACCGAAGGTTTTTTCGAACAATAAAAATAAATAAATAATAAATAAAAATTTGATAAATAAATAATAAAATAAATAATAAAATAAATAAATCAGCATAGTCACGCAAAAAAATCAATTGATTCTTTTACTCGATTTTTTCGCTTGATTTTTTGCTCCAAAAAATCGTGATTTTTAGGCTTTTATCAATTTTTTCCTTTTCTTCTTCTATCTTCTTCTTCTTTTAAAATTTAGACATGAAAAACCACAATAGAAATAATTCCTCTAGCAATAAACATAATTTCATATAAAGCTACTCTGTTTCAAATGTCTACACTTTGAATAAAATGTCAACAAAAGATCATGTCTCAAACATGTTTCTTTTTCTATGCTAAGTATTATCATTATTACAAATCACACTCTTTAGTTTTTTTTTTGTTGTTTTAAATTTTAAACCCTATTTTAAGATTTTGAACTTCGATATAGGGCCTAGGGTTAAAAATAATACTTATTCGAACTTAAAAAAAAAAAAAAAGCTTGTACAAATAATCTTAGGAAGAAATACAGCCATTAAATAATGCGAAGTAAAAAACGGGAAATCCAAAAAATAAAAATTGAACTTTACAGCGAAAAAAATCCCAAAAAAACATCCACCAACTGAAATAAATAAATTAAATAAATAATAAAAAAATAAATAAATAAAAATTAAATAAAAAATAAAAAACAATAAAATAATAATAAATATATAATATATATACTATATATATATATATATATATAATTATATAATATCATATAATATATATATATATATATATATATATATATATATATATATATATAATATAATATTATATATAATAATACTATAAATAATAATATAATTAAATATATTATATATAATATATTAAATATATATATAAATATATAATATATATAATAATATATATATATATATATATATATATATATAATAATATATAATTAATGCATTTAAAAGCTTTGAATTCACTCCTGGGAACTTTCAATACTGCACTCCAGTATATTTAAATTTAAGTGTTCACAGACAATGTACTTACCATTTTAAAGAAGTTTATATCAAGTGTCCTAAATTAAATCTTGCAAGTGATTTACATATAATTCTCTAAACCAATATTCCAACTTATTTCACTCACACGAATAAAGCACTGTAGTAAATAGTTTTAAACTTTGTATTTTAAAGAGCTAATTCCTGTATTTCGTGCTAATCATCATAGGTCCGCTCCGTGACTGATAAGATTATACTGTAGAAGGCGTCGGAATATTACGATCTATTTTAAAAGCTTGGTAATTTATCGTAGTATTATTGCAACGACAGAATAATAAATCTCGATAAACCCAGGAATTGTTTCTTGAAAAACATTAGTCTCTCTCTCTCGCTCCGTCCAAGGATTATTTGAAAATAATTAATTGATTCTTTCTGCTTGTTTATAATTCACCAATTCTCTATGCATTACTTAAACGATTTGTAACCTTAAAAATTATAGTTAAATTATACTAGTAATACACCCCGAGGCACAACGGTAAAACACTATGAAAAGGGGAAAGTAAATGCAATATATGTACGTTTCAATTGGGATTATTTAAAGAATTTAAAAAATAAATAAATAAATAAATAAAAATTTATAATAATTATGTTTTATTTGAAAATTTTAAAGCAAAAAAAGGAAAAAAATAAGAAAGGAGGAAGGGGAAGGTAAGAGAGGCTGAATAGTATAAAACTGATAGTGTGGTTTAACACTTATTCATTTACTTATTTTTAACGTATCTTATCAGTATTGTGGGTGTATTGAGCGGTGGGCTCTAGGTGTTGGAAAAATACTAAGATGGACTTCCCACAAAGTATAAGCCTGATGAATTATATACAATAGGGTGTGAAAGATGGCGAGAGTGGATAATTAGGTGGGGTATTCCGACTCAGAGGGAAACGAGATTTATAAGGGAGAAGTGGGAGGTATGTTGGAAAAAAAGTGATTAGCTAAGATAAACAGAAACCTAAGTTAAGGGGAAAAGGAGAAATGATTTACTGGAAAATAACAAGGTATGTCATCAGGCCGAACGAAGAGTGATCGACGACAGAGTGAAATAGTTATGAGAAAAATGAGGATAAGTTAGTTGTAACCATAGTTCTAAGGATATGTGTAAAATGAAAATTCGGGGGAATTGGTTTTTATATGTGCATATGCACTCAGTGAATGAGAGCGGAGAGAGAGAGAAAATTTGGGAGAGAGCTGAATGATGTGGAATTTCGGGTAATTGAAAAAAAAATTGTCATTGGGAGATTGAATGCAGGGAGTGGAAAGGGTGAAGAATAATTAGCCCATTTGCGAGTAGGCGGAAGGAGCTACATGACGGAAAAAGTCTATAGAGTTGTGTGTCGACGAAGAATATATGGGGAATAACTTTTCAATAAAAAGTGATAAATATATATACATGGAAGAGTCGAATAACGGGGAGGCAACTAATTATGCTGTGTGTAAGGGGAACATAAGTAGATAAGAAGTAATGATTATGAGGCAGGGGACTTATCGCGATCACTATGGTTGCGAGATAAGTGGAGAGATGTGACCGTTAGGACATGAGAAAAAGTAGATTGAATGATAAAGGTGGAAAATTGGAGAGACCAGTTTAAAGGAGTTTAGGAAATGGAGGATAGTGTAAACGTCACGGACGGAATTGGGAGTGGAGGGGAGTGAAGTTTTAAAGAGCAGTATGATGAAGAGCTAAAGGTATGTGGTAAAAAAGGCGTGTGCAGCAGAAGGAAAGGAAGTGAAGGGTGAGTGAGAGGAAGTGACGTGTGAAAAGAAAAAGAGCCTTATGTGAAATGGTTGAATAGGAGAAAATAGTAGAAATGGAAAGGTTAGAGAAGCAAAGAGGCGGTGGAGAGCAAAGAAGAGCAAAAGAGGAATGTGTAGAAAATACGGAAATTTTAATCGGAAAATTTCTGGAAAGAAGTAAAAAAATCTCCTCG
>JABUQX010028132.1:0-10000 GCA_015478945.1 Trachelipus rathkii
GTTAAGTGTAGGAACTTTGTTAATTTTTAACTGCTTATTCGTGTATAAGTCTGTTGTTAAGTTGTCGTTGTACATTATTTTCTTAGTTCATATTGATGCTATGTTAGCTTTTATTAATGTTAAAACGCATTGTTATTGCTTAGCATATATTCGCTGGTTAATATATAAAAAGAACTCTTTTTTTGTGCTATGTTTATCCGAAATGATTCTTGAAATGCGACTTAAATCAATAGTGTTAATGTAAAATTAACATTGATATGGTAGAGATATGATGAAAAAGTTGTGAATAGGTTACGTTTTTGACGCTGTGCTAGGTACTTACTATTGTTAAGTATGGAACTTGTTAATGTTAGTAGTTTATTCGTGGTTAAGATGTGTTAGGTTTTGTCATTGTACATTATATTCTTAGTTTCTGGTAATGGCTATGTTTAGCTTTATTAATGTGAAACCAATGTTACGTTAGCATATATTCGGTTGTTAGTATATATAAAGAACTTATTTTTTGTACTATGTTTATCCGAAATGTACTCGATATGTGACTGAATCATTAGATCAAAAGATCAAAAGATTCATGGACGGGATGGGTAGGGATGAGCGGGGAGGGGTGGGGAGGGGCGGGGAGGGGCGGGGAGTGGCGGGGAGGGGTGGGGAGGGGACGGGGGACGGGTGGTTTGATTTTCTGATTACTGATTTAGTGGTTTAAATTCGGTAAACTTTTTTTACATTACTTATGATATTTTATTCAAAGAAACTTATTTTTATGTATGTGATAACACCTTGTTTTTTTGTTATGTTTGGATAAAACTTTGTTAGTTTGAATTATTTAGGTTAGGTTATGGATAAATTTTTGAAAATACATAATGTAAAAACACTTTTTACGTATATATTCGTTGTCTGTATGAGGATTAGACAGAGGTTATGATACAATTTTTGCTAAATGTTACTGTGTCAGTGTAAGATTAACGTTAATATGTTAGAGATATGCTTGAAAATGTAGGAATAGGTTACGTTTTGTATGCAATGTTAGTTACTTTACTGGGGTTAAGTGTGGAACTTTATTAATGTTAACAATTTATTCGTGTTTAAGTTGTGTTAGGTTTGTCGTTGTACATTATTTTCTTAGTTCATGTTTTACCACTATGTTAGATTTATTGATGTGGAAACTTTATTACGTTAGAGTATATTCGTTGATTAGTATGATAATCGGACAATTTTATGATACAGTTTTTGCTAAATGTTACTGTGTCAGTGTTAAGATTACGTTTAATATGTTAGGAAATGATGTTTTGAAAAAGTAATGATAGGTTAACGTTTGTATGCAATGTTAGTTACTTTACTGGTGTTAAGTGTGGAACTTTGTTAATGTTAACAGTTTATTCGTGTGTAAGTTGTGTTAGGTTTGTCTTTGTACATTATTTTCTTAGTTCATGTTACGCTATGTTAGCTTTATTGATGTGGAAACCTTATTACGTTAGAGTATATTCGTTGATCAGTATGATAATTAACCAATGTTGTAGTAAATTTTAGTTGAATATTCCATGTTTAAAATAAATTAACGCCCTTATGTAGAGAATGCTTGACCAAAGTGTGAATAGGTACGTCTTGTATGCTATGTTAGTTACTTTACTGTGTTAAGTGTGGACTTTGTTAACGTTGACAGTTATTCATGTTTAAGGCGTGTCAGGTTTGTCGTTGTTTTCATATTCATGGTTTAAGATGATCTAAGTAGCTTTATTAATGTGAAAACTTCGTTACGTTAGCATATATTCGTTGGTCAGTGTATAAAGAATTTGTTTTTATATTATGGCTATCCAAAATGATACTCGAAATGTGACTTGAATCAATAGATCAATAGATCAATAGATCAAAAGATCATGGAAGGGCTGAGGAGGGCTGTTTGAATTACTGATTTACTGATTTACTGCTTTAGGGTATGTAAAAACGTAAATTTGTAAGTTATAAACATAAAAAAAATAAGAAATTTTATTTATTTATTTATTTATTTATTTTTATATTTTTTTTTGATGGTTCTGAAACCATCATTTTCGAAATCTACAGACTCGACAACATATATAAGGACACTAACATTGTTGTTATGCGAATGTTTATTAGCCCAGCACAGCACAGGATCCGCCTGTTTCACACCGGATCGCGTATGCGCCGACACGGGGGCCTGCTGACACAACCAGCATCGTCATGAGGGAGCCTCAAACACCCTTAGTCGATCTCTACATTCCTTATAAATCTATATTTTAACACCAATATTGTATTATTATACAAATATTGACTATCCCAGCACCGTCCCGGAGCCAACACCGGAGCCGCTGCTAACTCAAACTCTATAGATTCAGACTCCTTTCTCCTTCTTCTATACACTATCCAAATTTCAGCCTTCTACGATCAATTTAATTTTTAGGGGGGCTGCGTCCCCCCTTACGGGAGGGACGCAGGGGTACGTAATCTCGTCTACGACGAGATTACGTCAGACTCCTTTCTCCTTATTTTAACCCAATACGATAACTCTAACCTCTATAGATATATATCAGAGCTATAGGCTGAGCCGAAGCCGAATCGGAGCCAATTTTGAGTGCGTAAAAAAAGATTCCTGTAAGGAATCGTTTTCGACTTAGAATCGATTCCTTTCTGGAATCGATTCTTCGCCTCCAAATTTCAGCCTTCTACGAACAATTTAATTTTTGAGGGGGGCAGAGTCTTCCCTTACGGGGGGACGCAGGGGTACGTAATCTCGTTTATTCAGAAAAAAAAAATTTAGGGGAAAATTTTTTGCCAGAAAAGGTGCTGAACAATTTTCAAATAGTGTAGGTACATTGGTCGGATCCGGAGCCGAAGCCGAAGTCGGATATGGAGTCGGATCCTTTGCCGGATCCTGGGTATGAATTTTTTCATTAAATACTTTTTAGGAGAAAAATATATTGTCAGAAGACGTGCTGAATAATTTTCAAATAGTGCAAATTCCTTAGTCGGATCCGGATCCGGAGTCGGAGAGGGAGCCGAGAATGAAATTTTTTCGAAAAATATTTTTTAATTTGAAAAAATTATTACCAGAAGGCGTGCTGAACAATTTTAAAATAGTGCAGAAACCTTAGTAGGAGCCGGAGCCGGAGCCGGAGCCGGAGCCGGAGCCGGAGTTAGATTTTGGGTATAAATTTTTTCAAGAAATATTTTTTAGGTAAAAATATATTACCAAAAGAAGTGCTCATCAGTTTTCAAATTGAATAAGTCTGAATAAAATAATTATTTATTTACGTTTGAATTGAATATTATATATTATATTATATAAATTTAATATATAATTTATTAATTTATAATTTTATATATATATATATATATTATATATATTTTATATATATATATATATATATATAATAATATATATATATATATATATATATAGTATATATATATATATTATATATTATATATATATTGGCCTAGTCTATAAAATGAAAACATCTTGTCAGGGAGAGAGGCGGGTAAATCTTTTTTGAATTAGCCAATAATATCCTCAACGTCATAGATGAATCATACGTCAAACCTCTCAAGCCATACCACGTGGAAAAAGCACAATTTCAAATGCTAATAAGCATTATAAGGATAGCATCATAATGCTAATAAGGTGATGTCACGAATTTTAAAAAAATTTAGAAAATAGTTTTTATAGATTCTCTGGATTGTTATAAATTTTTTTTTTATAAAAATGAAATTTAATATTTAATTTAAAATCCGCCTTCCCAGAAAAGAAGGCATCTCGGAACAGATTTCTAATCTAATGCTTCGATATAACTGCTTTTAAACTCGGTACTTATTAAATCGACAGGAGGTTGGTTGGAACACCTGCTGGGGCTACCTGGCATTCGCTTGGTGTTCCGGGTTACAGAACAACCAACCAAAGTCAAAAAACGCCGAAATGTGCACAAACATGCTTGTTGCGACAAATTGCAATAAATAAGACAAACAAAAATTCACTCGCGCCAGGGCTCGAACCATCGAAAACAGCGTCGCCATTAGACAATGTAAAAGAAGCTCTACCACTAGTCCGATCCACTTCCAGAAAAGAAGGCATATCAGAACAGTTTCTAATCTTCTGCTTCGATATCACGCTTTGAAACTTTAGTACTTATTTAAATCGAAAAGAGGGTGGTTGGAACACCTTCTGGGGCTACATGGCATTCTGCATTGGTGTTCCTGGGTTAAGAGTATCCAACCAAAGTTCAAATACGCCGAAATGTGGCACAAACATGCTTGTTGCGACAAATTTACAATAATAAGACGAAGGAAAAAATTCACTCACGCCAGGACTCCGAACCATCGGACAACAGCGTCGACCGTTAGGGACAATGTACAGGAAGCCCTACCACTAGTCCGATCCGCCTTTCCAGAAAACGAAGGCATATTCGGAACATTCTAATTTACTGCTCCGAAATCACTGCTTTGAAACTCGGTACTTATTTAAATCGGCAGGAGGGGTGGTTGAAACACCTGCTGTGGCTACATGGCATTTGCTTTGGTGCTCCTGGGTTACAGGAGCAACCAACCAAAAGTCAAGCCACGCCGACGCACAACATGCTTGTTGCGGCAAAATTGCAATAATAAGACGTATATAAATTTCACTCGCGCCAGGACTCGAATCATCAACAACAGCGTCGCCGTTTGACAATGTACAGGCAGCTCCTGTCACTGTGTCCGATCCACCTCCAGAAAAAGATGGCATTTCCGGAACAATTTTCTTATATATTGCTTCGAAATCACTGTTTTGAAACAGTACTTATTTAAATGGACAAAAGGGTGGTTGGAACACTTGCTGGGTCTACATGGCATTCTGCTTGGGTATTTCTGGGTAACAAGAGCAACCAATCAAAGTCAAAGAACGCCGAAATGGGCACACATGCTTGTTGCAACAAATTTGCAAAAATAAGACAAAGAAAAATTTCACTCGCACCAGGACTCGAACCATCGACAACAGCGTCGCCGTTAGACAATGTCCAGGAAGCTCTACCACTAGTCCGATCCACCTTCCCAGAAAAAGAAGGCATATCGGAACAGTTTTCTAATCTTCTGCTCCGATACCACAGCTTTGAAACTTGGTACTTATTTAAATCGACAGGAGGGTGGTTGGAACACCTGCTGTGGCTACATGGCATTCTGCTTGGGTGCTCCTGGGTTACAGGAGTAACCAACCAAAGTAAAGCAACGTCGAAATGGGCACAACATGCTTGTTGTGTCAAATTTGCAATAATAAAAAGAATAAAAATTTCACTCGCGCCAGGACTCAAACCATCGACAAACAGCGTTGCCGGTTAGGACAATGCGGCAGTAGGCCTACCACTCAGTCCGATCCACCTACCAGAAAAAGAAGGCATCTTGGAATAGTTTTCTAATTCCTGCTTCGATTATCACTGCTTTTGAATCGGTATTATTTAAATCGAGTTGTAGGGTACTTGCCAACCCATATATATATATATATTATATATATAATATATATATATATATATATATATATATATTATATATATATATATATAATATTTAAAATATATATATATATATATATATATATATATATATATATATATATATATATATATATATATATATATATTATACACATCTACCCTTATCTATATATATATATATATATATATATATATATATATATATAATATATATATAAAAATATATATATATATATTATATATTATATATATTATATATATATATATTTTATATATATATAATAATATATATATATATATATTTATTATATACTATAAATATATTGAGAATAAATATTTTTTTGCCGTCTGAAAAAAGAATAATATTCCAAATGTTTATTTGCTTTTTTCTAGCACTTCATTTTTTTCTTATTAAATCACAAAAAATTTCATTAAAAAAAACGAACAGTTTTTTTTTCTTTAAAATTTTGGTAACCAACTCTGCATTATAATAAAATCCTTAACAGACTGATGTTTATTTTAAATGCTTTTGTATGATGTAAGGTGGTGTCACACGTAATTGATTGTTTTTTAGTTCAAAAATTTGAAAGTACTTTTCAGAGGATTGTAAAAAACAAAAAAAAAAAACTTTTAGAAAATTAAAATTTGAAATAACAGTGTCTAAATGAAATTTATTACTACACAAAATAGGAGTATTTTAGTGAAAAAAAAGGCATTGAAATATCTTTAATATTAAAGATTTTATTGCCATTTTTGGGAAAGCCCCGAAAAAAAAAATTCACCTCTCTCCCCCCCCAAAAAAAAAACGAACAGGTTTTTTTTTTTAGTTTCCAAAAAAATTAAAGATAAAATTGTTATTTGTTCATCAAAAAAACATTTTCTTTTATCGGTTCGAAGAAATGGATTTTGAGGATAAAGTCTCCCCTTAAGAGCTTTGCTTTCATGAGTCTATAGTTTTTTCTCTCGTAATGGTGCGGGGTATTCAAGCATAAAGTATACTTCCATTTCCTTGTTTGATTTTTACTGTTCGTCATATCCAAGTACAACTTCAAGTACTCTGCCTAATTGCCAAAATGGACGTGATTTAACTGGAGATTTTATTAATACAATATCACCCACTTTAATTTTATTTTCCCAGTTAATTTGATACAAGTCTCTACTATGCTTTCTTAGGCTCAGTAAATAACTTTCATAGCATAGTTTTCTAAAATGTTCAAAAGTAGTAGTTTGATTTTCCAATGTTTTATCTATTATATCTTGACTATTTTTGTTTATCCATACATCATCTTTGTCATCTCTTAGAATTAAGGATGAATTGCCATGCAATTTTAAAAATGAATTAGGTGTTACTACTTCCAAGTCATCAGTATTTGCTCTATATGTTAAAGGTCTTGAATTTATTGCATTCTGTATATTTGATAAATTGGTAAGCAGTTCAAAATAATTTAGTTTGGCACGACCTATAACTTTATACATGCAATATTTTTAAACTCTTATTAATCTTTCCCATGCAGAGCCTACATACGCTGCAAACAAAGGAATTTTAATATGCTATTTTCACGCAATTTTCGGTAAATGCCTTTTTTTAAATTAATTTTAGACTTGTCGATTCCCAAGATATCGGACGCGTACGACTTGAAAATATTCTTGCATTGTCGCTATACAATGATATGGGAATGGTGTAACAATTACAGAATCTTTGAAAAGCTAATATAAAATTAGAAGTTGTCATATCTGGCACTAATTCAAAATGAACAGCTCTTATATTAAGACATGTAAATATTAATATATACATTTTATCTACAGCATCAGTTTGGTCATTATGAACTAAGATGTTACCTGTAAAATCTATTCCTGTATGCAAGAAAGGCTTAATTAAATTCATGTGTGTTCTGGGCATGTCTGTAAAGCGTGGATACCTATAAGCGAGAGCATTATATTTTTTACATGTTATGCAATCTAGAAGAATGGATTTTACAGTTGAAAACCTTGATATCGAGCTGGAAATACTTTCCCTTTACTGCGTATATATACCTACCCGGGTAAGGTTTATTGTATCGCCTTAAAATGTGGTCACGCGCCATATAGTGACGTAACATCGTCGTAGACGAGGTTACGTAGCCATGCACCCCCGGAGGGGGTGCTGGCCCCACAAAATAGGAAATGACCGTAGAAGGCTGAAATTTGGAGAAAGGATTTGGAGCCGGAGCCGGAGTCGAAGTAGGATACGGCTTCGGATCCGGAATTGGCACCAGTGCTGGCTCCGGTGTGGTGCTGAGTTAGTAAATATTTGTATAATAAAACAATATTTATATCCTTATATATGTTATTGAACCCGTAGATCTCGAATATAAGGGTTACAAGCTCGTAAACGGTGTATGGGGACCCCCCTGGAGGGAGGCCCCCCGTAGAAATGAGCGGAATGCATAAGAGAAGTGAAGAAAGGAGTCGGAGTCGGAGCCAGAGAAGGAAAGAGTCGGAGAAGGAGTCTGAGTCTGATAAGTCGGAGTTGACAACGGCACCGGTGCTAGCTCCGGTGCGGTGCCGAGGTTGTAAACATTCGTATAGCAACAATATTGGTGTCCTTATATATGCTATCGGGTCTGTAGATCTCGAATATGATAGTTTCAGAACCTTCAAGGAAAAAAAATAAAAAGAAAATAAATAAAAAAAAGAAAAAAAAGAAATTTGCGTGTTTACACCATCTAAAGCAGTAAATTAGTAAATCAGTATACCAAACCACCCACCCTACCCTCCCCACCCCACCCGTGATCTATTGATCTATTATTGATCTATTGATATATTGATTCAAGTAATATTTTGTATATCATAAAACAAAACTTTTATTCTCTTTATGTTTATAACGTAAAAAATTTACATTTTTACACAACCTAAAGCAATAAATCAGTAAATCAAACCACCCACCCTACCCTCCACACCCCACCCCACCACACCCTACCCCACCCGTGATCTATTAATCTACTGATTCAAGTCATAATTTGTATAACATAACACAAAACCTTTATTTATTTTGATTTTATTTTGTTTAAAAATATATTCTTACCAATTTTTTTTTTCATGTTTATAACTTGAAAAATTAGCTATTTTACATCATCTAAAACAGTAAATCAGTAAATAAACAGTCAACATTAACAAAGTACACTGATTAATATCAGTAAAGTAACTACCACAGCATCACAAAGCGTAACCTACTCCCTTACACCCTTTCAAAAAAAACTAAGTAACATACTTACCAAGGTTTAATGCTATATGACACAGATGTTCAGTTAGGCTTACACTGTAGGCTTATTATTAGGGATACTTTCATGTTTATACAAAAGCTTTCACGAATGCGCTCACTCATCAATATAATCTCAATCTTTACTATACATAACCGAACAATTTTCAGTGACGGGCCCCACTAATTGGAGATCACCCAAAGAGAGATGCATGAAGACCCATCTCGTGGTTCCCCGAAGGGGGGTGTAAGCGGTTACATAAGGGCACAGCCCTTTTGGCTGTGCTCTTACCGCTTGATTTACTGATTAACTGCTTTAGGGTCTGTAAAACGCAAATTATTAATGTTATAAACAAAAAAGACTGTAAATCTAAGGAAAAACAAAATGTTTTAAACAAACAAAATAAAAAAAAATAAAAGTTTTAAATAAAATAATTTTTAAATAAATAAATTACAAATAAAATTTGAAAATATAAATGTTTTAAAACAAAGTAATTTTTTTGAAAGAAATAAAATTAAACAAGATAAAAAAAAAAGTTTTAAAACAAAATACCTATTTTAAAATAAATAAAATTAAAATAAATAAATAAAAAAAAGTTAAAACAAAATAATGTTTTAACAAAATAAAAATAAAATATAAATAAAAATAATAAAAATTTGAAAATGAATAAAAAAATTTAAATAAACAAACATAAAGTATATATGTAATTAATAGAGAGCAAATAAAATATACACGTTTCAACTTAGGATAAAAATATATTAGTTGACGTTTATAAAAAGAAAATGATATTTGAAAATAGAAATGTCAGTCTTCATCCTTTAGAAAACGGGTTATCTTTGTGACATGCAAAACAAATGACGACCTGTTAATGATTGAACAGTATATGTGAACAGTAAAGCTGTATTATGTTAAGATAGGCAATGTTTTAAGAAAGATAGTTAGAGAGGATTTATAAATATGTTTGTGCTAAGATTCATATATATATATATATATATAATATAATATATATTATAATATATATATATATATATATATATATTATATTATATTTAATATATATATATAGTATATATATATATATATATATATATATATATATATATATATATGAATACCTATACAAGGCCTCATCCGCCCTTGTATGGAGTACTGCTCTCAATATCTGGGGGGCTCATGTTTCACCCGGCTTATTTTTAAGATAGGGTCGAGTCAAAGGCCCAAAGGCTTATAAACTGTCCTGTACTTTCTTGTTCACTTGACCCTCTATCTTTGCGGCGCGATGTTGGT
>JABUQX010028132.1:20000-25000 GCA_015478945.1 Trachelipus rathkii
ATATATGTATCAATGTCCAAATTGTTGAAATATTGCCAGAAAATTATTCTATTTTGCGAAAAGAAAAGGTGTCAACTGTCCCGATGTGTGACAAATGAAGTGTAAGAATCATAAATTTACAAGATATTTTTAATAAAAAAAAAAAAAAAAAAAAAAAAAAAAAAAAAAAAAAAAAAAAAAAAAAAAACTGTCCTCCAGGAAGGTCATGGCCTTCTAGGAAAACCACGACCTGTCAGTGGGACCCTTCGAGAAAGGTCCTTGGGTTACACGGGCCTAATGGCTAAATCCGCTGGCCTGGCCAGACTATCGCGGAAGCGGGAAGTGTTTTTCGCCATTAGTAGCAAACCACACTACAATATAACTCATTAACGTCCAAATTTAGAAATATTGCCAAAAAAAGATTATATTTTGCGAAAAGAATAGGTTTCATCTGTTTCAATGCTTCACACCTCAGTTTAGAATCATAAATTTAATAATATTTTTTTATATTTTATCAAATTAAAATCGAAATATTTTAATCCAAATAAATTTTTTAAATTCTGATTTTTTCATATCTTCAATGTCCACTCGCTTGCTGTACAAATCCTCAAAAGCGAATCATATCTTCTTTCTCAACATCAGATGGTAAAACCGTTCTCTAGATTTATATTTCCTCTTCTCTTTCCTTTATCTTCTTCTTCTGATTCCTTCACATTCTTGCAATTTTAAATGCGACTTGTCCGAACAACATCCAGGAGCTTTATATATATATATATATATATATATATATATATATATCATAATATAATATATGTAATACATATATTTATATTTTTATATATAAATTTAATATATATATAATATAATAAATATTTATATATAATATTAAGATATGTATAATATAGTTATATAATATATATATATAATAATATTATATATAAGTATATAATTTTATATATATATATTTGATATTTATATATCTAGATAATTATATAATATATATATATATATATATATATATATATATATATATATATATATAAAATATATTATATATAATATATATAATATATATATATATATATATATTATATATTATATATAATATTATATATATAATATATATATATATATATATATATATATATATATATAAATATATAGATAATATTCACGGCGATCATGAGCTCCATCTGCATGATAAGGGCTGATTACCTGTAGTGCTGTGGCTTAATTCGACCGGACAGGTGCCTAGATACTGTGGAGAGAGCTCTGTAACCCAATTGGGGGGCTATACATGTCCGGGAAGAGACTAAATACCAGTCCAGAAAAAGAAGCCGTGACAGGCCTAGCCAGCCGGCGGTGGATTGTTGTGGCTCAAGACGCGCTTGTGATGCCTCGGAACCAGGACGGATCTTTTCGGTTGTTGACCAGGCATGAAAATGGACTACGAACTCGACTACACAAGGATAAGTTCCGTATAGGAACTATTAATGCTAGTACAATGGAGGGAAAGGAGGAGGAGGTTGTGGGTATGATGGATTAGAGGACACTGGATGTTCTTGGTGTCTGCGAGACGAGGATGAAGGGTGAAGGGAGGAGGAGAATACATGAATGATTACAACTGATATAGAAGGGAGAAGGAGGAAAAGAAAGTAATTTGGGTGGCAGTGTTCGCTGACCGCCGGATTTGGTAGACAGACGGAGGACATAGTCCTTTAAAACAAATGGAAAAATAATTGCAATATGCATGACGCGAACAGGAACTGTGGTGATAATAGCAGGTCCTAATGCCACGCACACGAAAGAAGCCACAGGAAGAAAAGAAATGTTTTTTATCGAGACAGGTTGCAAACATGTGTATTACGGAATGAAACGAGTGGAAAATTGTCATGGGGGACTTTGAATGCGCCATAGGAAAGGGGACAAAAAAAGAAAGAATAGGTACGAGATAGCTGGGGGGCGTTTGGAATAGGAGAAAGAAACGCGGAGGGGAGAGGTTGTTGAATTTTGCGGTAAGCAAGTAGGTTGGCAGATGAATAAATACAAGGTAACTGTTGCGCATCGGACTCCGCATACATTGGACCTAATTACAGGTGGAATAGTATGTGTGTGAGGATTACACGATAAGTCAATGATAGACTATACTAATTAACAACAGAAGGTGGTAAGAGACGTGAAAAGTATACCATCAGTGTCGCTTTGATTCACCATTGACGTTTGGTGTACGGGCATTAAATCTAAAACTCCGTTTTACCAACGAAGATGGAACGTACGAGAGCGGATACGCAGTGAGAGATAAAGGGGATGAAGTGAAAAGGTTTTGTAGAAAGAGTCCGTGATATTATACCAGAGAAGAAGAGAATGTTGTAGATGTAGAAGGAAGGTGGGTAGTATTTTAAAGAATAAAATGATAACATGGGCTGATGAGACTCCTGGGGGTAAAAAAGAACGGGTTCAGAGAAAAAGATGCGTGGTGGACCAGATGAAGTTGCACGTTGCAGTAAATTGGAAAATTAAAAAGTTTGAGCGTGGATGAAAAGAAGATCCCCTGAGACAAGAGCGGAATGATGTGGTAAATGGAAAGGAGCCTGAGATCATAAAAAGGAGAGCGATGGAGCAAGCATGGGAGAGAAAGGATCGGTGAACAACTGAGACAGGATAATGCGTGGAACTAAGAAATTAATATATAACATGGCAAAAATCCTACGAGGACAGGAGTCGACTGTTGCACACTCAGTAAAAGGGATAAGGCGGGTAAGCTGAGAGTGGACCCTGATGAGATCAGTGATAGGTGGGGAGAGTACTTTTTTCAGAGTTGTATAATCAGGAGGAAGGAGAAGAGAACCTTCCGGAATGCAGAGAGGAACAGCTCCGACTAAACGGGATGAGGGTGCGATAACAAATGGAAGAAGTTGAGATTGCAATGGGGAATATGAAAATGGGAAGCAGTCCAGGATGTGATGGCTGCCGTGGAGACAATGCGAGTGAGGCAGGTCATGCGCACGAGATGAAGAATGAAGGAATGGTAGTATGGATAGCTACGATGTGCATTGGAGTAGGGCAGGGTGCGGCAGTGATCTATGAGTTCTAAAAAGGCAGTAGGGAAAAAATAGATATTGCAATGTCGCATGTCATGAAGTTAATGAAAGGAATATTGGAAAAAGCATCAGGACGGGAGTCGAAGACAAACTGAATGAAGCCAGTATGGATTACAGCCACGACGAGGAACACGCGGATCTGAATATTTTTCTCTGAAGATGATGAAGAGAAGAGCTGGAGGGATAGGAAAGTATATGCTTTTATGGATTTAGAGGAAGGCATTTGAATCAAAAATACCTAGTTATAACTTTGGAGACACTCGAGATCGTTACTATCAGATAGAACCCAAGTTGATCAGAGTGATAAGGGGACTTTACACAGTAAGTGAAAAGTGCCGTTAGGACAGCGTATGGGATAGGACAGTGGGTTTTGAGCTGAAAGACAGGTGTTAGCGAGGGGGGTGTTTCACCATTGTTTTTCATCCTGGTTTATATGGATCAAGTGTAGTGCGAGAGATTGGGTGTCGAAGCAGGAGGAGATTGTTGAAATGGCTAATGCGGACGATATTGCCCTAGTTGCAAGAGACAGGGAGACGTTACAGAGAGTATGATTAGACTGGAAGGAGGTCGCGTGACGCGAGGGATTGAGGATAATAGAGAAAGACTGAAGTAAATACAGATAGCTAGGAGAAGGAGAGTAACTTAAACATAGAGATCGTTGGGGAAAGAATAAAAGATGCGAGGAATTTGGGAGTTACGCTAAACTAGTAGTGGAAATGATGAGGGTGAAATAGAGGAAAGAATACATGAACTACTCTAGAGAGCTTTGGTCAGTTGCATCCTTGTGAGAACAGACATGTTGGACGAGACGTTAAAACGCCTTATCTTAATACCACGATTCTGAGACCGGTACTTTTGTTTGGATCGGAGTCGTGGACACTTACAACCAGAACAAGGAGTAAGATCGTGGCGGCGGAGATGAGAGTGTTGAGGTTGATAGTGGGGGTGAACCAGAAGAGGTAGAGAAGAAGGAATACTCGAGATAAGAGAGGAGTGGGGGTCGAGACAGGTGGAGAATCTGATCGAGAGACACACAACTGAAGATGGTTATGAACATCAGAAGGATGGATGAAGATAGATACCCGGCTAGATTTTATGCATGGCAGCCTGGAGGTAGAAGACCGGCGGGACGACCAAGGAAAAGATGGAAGGATGGAGTGGCGGTGGCTGTGGCGAAGAGGGGATGGACGCTGGATCAGGTGGAGGAACATCGACTGTAACGAAGAAAGGGTCCTGTGGAGAGCAATGCAAACGACAAGGGATGACCCTACACGAAGGCGCTTGTGGGAATGTATATATATATACATATAATATATATATATATATATATATATATATATATATATATACTATATAAAAAAATATATTATATATATTATATATATATAATATATATATATAAATATATATATATATATAGTTATATATTATATCATTATATATATATATTATCAGTGATGGGCGAATCCGAATCTGGATTCGGATTCAAGCTCTCGAATCCGGATTCGGATTTGGATTCGAATCCTAAAGGTGTTGGATTCGGATCGGATGTCGAACATTCCACATATCACGGATTCTGGATTCGGATTTCGGATTCGAATCTGAAGGTGCTGGATTCGGATTAGGAATTTGGATTCGAATTTTTACACATACGATTCGGATTCGGAACTCGTTTCCGAAACGATTGCGATTCCGAGTCTATTCTTGTTTCTACAAGGATGTAAGAAACAATCTAAAAATATTAAAAAACGAAAAACAGAAATATAATTGCATCAACCATTTTAATTGCAATCACAGAGTGCTGTATACGAGCCAATCACGATGCATATTTCTATATTATTGCTAATCATAACGCCATAAGATAAATTGAGTTACTGCTGAAACATTGGAAAAACTAATAATTTATAAAGAATATGTTAT
>JABUQX010028133.1:0-5000 GCA_015478945.1 Trachelipus rathkii
AATAGTGATTAATTTAAAGCACCAAGCATTATGTAGTAATAGTAGTGGCTGCTTGTTATAGTTAATATGATTATTTGTAAAGTTAAGGCCAACATAGTGATGAGTAAGTAATAGTTAGTGGTATTGTCAGTAATAATGATATTGTAAAGTAGGAAGCAGTAGTAAGTAGCAGTGTGTGGGTACAAATGAGAGGACTAGTGAGAGCTTATGTGTAGTTTATTTATATGTCCAGAGATTTGTATGTATGTGGCGTCTGTACAATTATACAGAGACGAGTATTAAATTTTTGTTAATAAATATATGAAATGTATCGTGGTGTAGGCCTATGTGGTGCAACATCTGTAAAAATATATGAATGATAAATGGGTACATGGCAAAAATTCAATATATCGTTGTGAATGTTAGCTAATAATTTGTGTGTTTGTGCATGTGTATGTTATACATAGATGTGAGTGTTTGTATTTATAGTGTATGATAATGTATTTGAAGTGTATTTACATTATACAGAAGTGAATATTAATGGATTAGTAATATATATACAACGTACCGTGGTGTATATTAGTAAATCGTTATTGTGTGTACATGTTTATTTGTGATAGTGTGGTGTATGTGTGATAATATGATGTATATGTGGTAGTGTCCGTTAATTTGATGTGTTTGTATTTGTTGTATAAATGAGCGCGAAACCAAGATGGAAAATCTATAAAGTAATGAAGCTGATGTAAATAAGGGTCTATTCCTTTTGGTCTAGTAGACAAGAATCCTTTCTGTTTACTTATGTCATTTCTCAATCGTTTATATATTTATTTATTTATTTATTTATTTATTTATTTATTTATTTATTTATTTATTTATTAATTTATTTATTTATTTATTTATTTATTTATTTATTTATTTATTTATTTATTTATTTATTTATTTACTTCAGTGTGTTATAAATAATAATAAAACATATTACACAATGCCATTAAAAGTTTGTAAGATATTAAATGGCACTTTGGAGAATTATGAATAACGCGTAACATTTGCCTCAACATTTAACATCTCCCAGGAGGATTATAAGACAATGTTTTCCTTCTAAGAAGACAGCATAAAGCCAAGTACCTCTTAAAAAATTAATGTTTTTTTCAAATGCATATAATAAAAGAAATTAAAGCCTCTCCAATCTCAAGTTTAATGCAAACTTCCAGGTGGCTGAAGACGCAGTTACTAAAGTATAAATGGATAAACGGACGATAATTAAGAATTCCTTAGAAAATTAGTGTGAAGACGTAGCACCAATTGCGCTGCAATTGGGAAACAAATGTAGGAGGATGCGCTTGTTTAGCTTCCTTCTTAAGATTCTGCCATTTTGCTACCTGTATTAATGGGATTGAGGGTTAAGGTCGTGTTGAGAACGTAGTGTTTCTTTGACCAATTATCTCCCATCGTAGGATCATATACTTTCTGTTGATAAATAATCTTGTAAGATTTTAGGTCAATGAGGTTCCTTCAAAGAGGATAGGTCACTGAGGATGCTTCTAAGAGGTTTGGTCACTGAGGATCCTTCCAAGACCTTAGGTCAATGAGGTACCTTCTAAAATAATAGGTCACTGAGGATCCTTCTAAGAGGTCAGGCCACTGAGATTCTTTCTAAAAGGTTAGGTCCCTGAGGATTTTTCTAAGAGGTTAGGTCACTCAGGTCCTTTCTAACAGGTTAGGTCATTGAGGATCCTTCTACGGTGTTAGGTCACTGAGGTTCCTTCAAAGTTGCTTCTTCACAAAGCCACACTTCTTTGCTTTTTATAATGTGGTTGTTCACTCTTGTATGGAGCTCCGTGAAATTTGACGGATTATCCCTTTATGAAAGAGTGAAGTTTATTGCTTTAACTCTCTTCAATCCATTTCTGTCCTTAGAACTGTTGCATGAAACTGTAGTTATAATAACAATGTATAATAATTAAAAATATTTCTCTAGGAACCTTACAGACCCTAGAGTTAACTGCTAGGCTCAGTTTTACATAAACTCTACAGGTAAAATCTGTAACAATATCACTTCCTTCATTTTCTCTACATTATTTTAGAGCGTCGTTTATTTGGGACATGTTGTTCGCGACGCAATTCTTCTTTTGATTTTTTTCATAACTTTGGTGGATATAATGTGGGCCACCGTCTCTTCCTTACAAGAGAAAAAGCAGAAAATATACACTTACGCTCATACATATATGAATGTGTGTGTATATGTGTGCGTGTGTGAAGAAGTAGAGAAGTTTGATGAAGTTGAATAAATAAAAGCGATTTGAAGTTATAAATCAAACAATATTTTGTTTGCAGAATTTCTTTTAAAAGGGAAAAATAAGTTTCCTTCTTTAGTTCCATTCTTTCTTTCAAGACAAATTCCGACAAAATTTCAACCAATTTTTTTTTCTTTTGGAAATTTTTTTTTTTTAATTTTATGATTTTTTTTTTTTTTTTTTTTGCCAGGATTTTTTTTTAATTTATTTAATTTTGGTTTATGGGACGATTGTTAAATGTTTATATTAAGTTAATTTATATTTTTTTTTTTTTTTTTTTTTTTTACAGTTGTCACCACCACTCACGGGCAGAGCCCTATTCAAGGAGGGGGTGTTACACGCCTCAGAATCGAACTACTAACGCAACGCAGGCCTTGAAGTGGGGGAGATTAAATTCAGCAGGAAACACAGAAGATGGAAGTGAATTCCACAGAACAGAGGTGGCAGGAAAGAAGGAAGCACCGCAGCGAACTAGTCTGGAGTTACCAATATCAACACAAAACTCATGTGCAGATACAGCACCACTTGTGCTACGAGGGCGTGGTAGAGGTGTTGTACGCGTGTGGTAAGTTCCTTCTAGCACTTACCGCTGCGGTACATATAGAAAAGAGATAAAGCACCAACATCGCGCCGCAAAGATAGAGGGTCAAGTGAACTGGAAAGTACAGGACAGTTTATAAGCCTTTTGGCCTTTGACTCGACCCTATCTAAAAGCCGGGTGAACCCGAGCCCCCCCAGATATGAGAGAAGTCTCATACAAGGGCGGATGAGGCCCTTGTATAGCTGGAGCAAACTGAGAAGAGGAAAAAAAGTCTCCAGTCAAAACAGAACTCCGTTTCTTTTAAGGCCGCCCTAGCAAACCATTTGATGCTGAGGTTTCCAATGAATTATTTTGTTTATGTTAGGCCAAGAATGTTTATATTGTCAACAGGAGATACGAGAGAACCGTCGAAAGAGATAGGAAAGTTAGAAGGTGTCTTAGTGAGGGAGATTTGTTGAAGTTGAGTTTTTAAAAATTGAATTTTCTTTACTTTTGATTACGACCCCAACCGGAAATTCTATCCAGATCAGCGAGAATAGAATCGGAAAGATTAAGACGAGAGGGCAATTCTAGAAGTAAAAGAAGGAGCAACATTGAAATGAGTTGAAGAATGATGGGTCGAGTCATCGGCATAAGAATGAATAGAGTTAGATGTGCAGGTGAGAAGATCATAATTGAATAAGGATAAAGTAGGAGATAAGACAGAACCCTGAGGCACACCACTATTGACAGAAAAAAGAAGAAGAAGTCGCCCATCAACAACAGACGATATTGACGAATTGAAAGAAAACTAGACATAAGTGAGAACAAAGAGAAGGAGGAAACCAAAAGGAGGCGGAGCTTGGAGAGCAGTGACACGCGTGCCATACCCGTCAAATGCTTTGGATATGTAAAGCGCCACACGCAATTCTCCCCGTAGTTCCTAAGGCGGAAAACCAAAATCAGAAAGATAGGAAAGTAATCGCCAGTAGACCTCGAGCGCCGAAAGGCCGTACTGGCGATCGTGAAAGAAGTGAAATGAGAAGATTCCAGATGGATCTAAGAAATGAGGAGTTGAGAAGAGTTTCAAAGATCTTAGATAGAATACAAGTAAGAGCTATTAGGGCGATAGTTAGAAGGATCAGAGCGGTCTTCCTTTGTTCGGAATAGGTTGAACATGTGCGTGCTTTCCAACACTGAGGAAAGTGTTAGTATTGAAGAGATTAGAGAATATAGTTGAACGAGGGGCGGGATAGCACGGAAGCACACCCCCTCAAAACTCGGGGAGGATGCCATCCGGTCCACCCGCCTTCCTAACTTCTTAGATTTCAGGAGCCCATGCACCCGATCGAATGTAATTACAGGCAAAGGCATAGACACCCTGCAGAGGAGAAGGAGGAGGATGAGAATGCCAGAATCGTCCAGGTGAGTTAGAGGAAAATAGGATTCCGAAGAGATTGGCCTTTTCAGTTGGAGTACTAGCAACAGAACCATCAGAGCGAATAAGAGGAGGAAAGACAGATTTACAGAAGTTGTTAGATATGATGTTTTGGCAAGAGGCCAGAAAGATTTGTCAGTAGAGAACCAAGGAGGTTAGCGCACTTTCGTTTAATGAAGCCCGCCTTTGCCCGTCGAAGAGTATCCCTGCAACGATTTCTGGCAGAAGAAAATTAACAAGAGTGATAGGAGAACGAGAATTTTTCACTCCCCGATACGCACTGTCTCTAGCCTTAATGCCAAGGAACAAGCACGATCGAACCATGATTTTGAGGAGAAGAAAGATGTAGTCGAAGAAGGAATGAAACTGCTCATCCCATCAACGATTACCTCCCACCTTATCGGCAGAAGTCGAAGCGTCACCAGAGACAAAGCAGTCATTCCAATTATAGTTAGCGTAGAAGCAACGCAATGCCCCCCAATCGGCCCGATCAAAGTGCCAGAAAAAACGAGTAGGGCAGGTGAGCTGTTGGAGAGAAGTATTAAAATTAAGGGATATAAGGTTGTGGTCAGATTTACCGATAGAAGCGAAAGTGGTGTATTATAGAGAGAAGGACTAGGGGTGAAACATAGGTCAAGTGAGTTCAAGAATTGGTTGGGACGATCCGGATGTGTGTGGTTCTTTAATTAGTTGCTCCAGGATCGTTGAGGAATGCTGAACGATTCGGCTCTCCTTCCCCACCTAAATCGTATGAGAGGACCCCAAACCA
>JABUQX010028133.1:12500-27210 GCA_015478945.1 Trachelipus rathkii
GAGATTTCAGCAGTAATATTCTTAATTACGGGCCATTAACTATATTATATTATATTATATTTATTATATATTATATATTTAATAATAAATTATATATATATATATATATCAGTAATATACTATATATAGTATATATTACTTAAATTAAAGAGCTCTATTTCAACATTCGAAGCTCTGTAAATAAATAATATTATTTGAAAACCACTTCAAAATAAATGAAGTCAAATCTTAAGAAAGAATACCCTAAACGAGAATAAGTTTACGTTTCGAGACTATATCCTTGGTCTCCTCATCATGAGACTAAAAAATTTAACAAATTATTCTAAACACAATGAATATAAAAAATATTGAAAATAAAAAAATAGAGATTAAAGCAAAAAAGACAGAGTGGCGTCACATTCTTAATCCTTTTTTATCTTATCAAGAAAATAATTATTTCAAAAGCAAGTCCTTAATATGATCTGATATAAATCTTTTGGTGATTGGATCAAAATTGAAAAAATCCTTCTGATATTTTAGAGACTGATTTTGTAGAAACGAGAAAGGACTTCCAAGCAAATGATTTAAGTTTTTTTAGTCTTGGAACGAAACAAAAATTCTGCAGCCATTTCCAAATTAATAACATGATCTTCTTGTGATAAATGTCTAAATACAGCACTACTTGCATTGCTTCTCCTGACTTCACCCATATTTTAAATTTTGATCCAATCACCAAAAGATTTATATCAGATTATATTAAGGACTTGCTTTTGAAATAATTAATTTTTTTAATAAGATAAAAAAGAATTAGGAATGTGGCGCCATTCTGCAACTTTGTTTGAATTTATACTTTTTATTTTCAAAATTTTTTATATTTTATGTGTTTTAATATTTGTTAAATTTTTTTAGTCTGATGAGGAGACCAAGGATATCAGTCTCGAAACGTAAACTTGGGCCCGTATTTATAAACGGCCTTTCCCTCTACCTTTGGAAAAGGATCCCTTCAGATTCCTCCCTTACGGAAATTTGAATTTTTGAATGCTCCTTGAATTTTTTTTTATTTAAGGAACCCTTCTTCGAGAAACTTTTCACTTAGTCAAGGTACCTATGAACCAACCTTGAACTCTGTTAAGATTTTCTTTCCCAAACGGCAGCCATCTTGTTTTTTTTATTGTACCATTTGCTGGCATTCTTATTTTTATTTAATTAATATGCCATTATTATATAAAATGATTTGGTCAATATTACTTTCGCTAACGAAAAATTTGAAACCCACCTAATATAGGATTCTCCACACTACGAGAAAATAGGCAACGTGCAACTAAGCCACCGGCCCTAACTCTTCCCGTAAGCAGCAGAACGACTATCTTTTATCATCTAAATTTTGAAGCTAGGCTCACGTTCAGCGCTATGGTATGCCGATCAAGAGGTAACGCAACATATCGATTCTTGGAGTAATTTTTAAAACCGCTTAGAATATTGTCACTTAATTTTTTTTTTTCAACATTCTTCTTAAGCATCTTAAATTTAGCATACATAAAACAATACTATATATAAATTATATATAATAATGATATATATATATATAATTTATACTATATATAATATATTATATTATGTATATATATATATATATATATATATAATTATATAGAACTTGTATATATATATAAATATATATATATATATATATATTATATAATATATATTAATATATATACTATATTAATTTCTATTAATAATATATATATAATATCATATTATATATTATATATATTATAACATATATATCTATATATATTATATACTATATATTATATATATATATATTATACTATCTATATATATATATATATATATATACATATATCATTATATGATAATATATATATATATATATATATACTATAATAATATATTATATAATATATATATAATAATAATATAATATAGTATATATATTATATAATATATATATATCTATCTATATATCTATATAATATATATATATATATATAATATATATATATATATATATAATATATATATATATAATAATATATAATATATCATATATATATATAATATATATATATATAATATAATATATATATATAATAATATATATATAATATATATATATATAATAAATTATATAATAAATAATTAATATATATATATATGTATATTATTATATATATATAATATCTTATATATATGAATATATATATTATATATATATATTTATATTATATATATATATATATATTTATATATATATATATATATATATATATATATATATATATATATATATATATATATATATATATATATATATATATATATATACTTTTTTTAGCTTCATTTACTTTGTGTTCATTGGTTATTGGTTTCTGACGTCATGAAATATGATGACGTTTTTCCTTGTAAACTGCCTTCGATAGGTAGCCCCCGAAATAAAGGGAAAGGATGAGATTGTTTATAAATATAACTATTTTTTTAAGATTCTTATGCAGTGGAGAAATACTTATCTGAGGGTACCCTTACGCAAAGTCGAGTCGTTTTTCAAAGAGCATTTATAAATACGGGCCTTATTCTCGTTTGGCTATTTTTCTTCAGATTTTTCTTTATTTATTTTAAAGTGTTTTTAAAAAAATATTTTATTATCAACTAAGATATCCTTTGTAGAGAGTATATATTGTTCTTTATATACAAATGTTTGTATATATATATATAGCGAATATTATAGATTAAAAGTTAGTAAGGGCTAAATCCGGCACTTTTGGATTGGAATCCGAATCCGTGTGTGTGGTAAATGTCGAATCCGAATCCGAATCCGTGTGGTGTGAAAAGTTCCTCGAATCCGAATCCGAATGCATGTAAAAAGAGACTTGAATCCGAATCCGAATCCGATTCGAACTCCTTCAATGGATTTTTTACAAATATGCTAGAAATTACAACCAACAAAAATAGAACATTTCTTTTCAAAGACCTTTGAAGTAATCTATACCACAAACTGTTTTTTCAATTTATTCACTGGCCTGATATACAAATTTATTCCATTGGGATTTAATTTTTATTAATAGTATAGTAAATAATATATATATATATATATATATAATTATAATATATATATAATATATATATATATAATATATATATATATTTAATATATATATATATATAAAAATATATATATATTATATATAGTATATATATAATATATAATATATAATTTAATAATAATAATAATAATAAAAATAAAAAATAAAAAAAAAAAAAAAAATAAAAATAAAAATAAAAATACAAATAATAATAATAATAAGAATAATAATAATAACTAATAATAATAATAATAAAATAATAATAATATAATAAATAAATTAAGAAATAATAATAATATAATATAATAATAATAATAATTATATTAAGCTGATATACTGCTATAAAATTGAATTTTAATTCTTAAGCTTGCCCTTTTATAAATTTTTTAAAAAAGAATTAACTAAACATTGCAATTTATTAACTATTTTATAATTAACATAACATAACATCCGATTAAAAATTAAAATTAATTTTTTATAACATTATTTCTTTATAAATTATTAGTCTTTTCCAATGTTTCAGCAGTAACTCAATTTATCTCTGGCGTTAGATTAGTCCTAATAATAATAAAATACTGCCATCGTTGATGGCTCTTACAGCACTACACTGTTGATTGCAATTAAATGTGATGCAAATTATATTCTGTTTCGTTTTTTTTAATTATTTTTGACTGAATATTCTTTGACATCCTGTAGAAAAAAGAAATAGACTCGGATTCGAATCCGGATTCGGAATCGAGTTCCGAATCCGAATCCGATGTGTAAAAATTGTTCGAAATCAAAGTCCTAATCCGGAATCGCAGCACCTTTCAGATTCGATCCGAATCCGAATCCGAATCCGTGTTGTGACATTCGAATCGATTCCGAATCCAACACCTTTTGGAATCGAAATGCAAATCCGAATCCCGGATTCCGAGAGCTTGAATCCGAATACAGACTTCGGATTTCGCCCATGCAACTGATACATATATATATACTATATATATATATATTATATATATAATATATATATATATTTATATAATATATATTATATATTATATGATATATAATATATATATATATTTATATATATATATATATATATATATATATTATATATAATATATATGTATATATTATATATATATAGTTCTCCAAGCGCCTTCGTCGTAGGGTCCATCCCTGTCGTTTGCAATGCTCTCCACAGGACCCTCTTTAGGACAGTCGATGTCCTCCACCTGAATCCAGCGTCCCATCCCCTCTTCGCCACCGCCACCGCCACTCCATCCTTCCATCTTTTCCTTGGTCGTCGCGGTCTTCTACTCAGTGTGCTATGCATAAAAGTCTAGCCGGGTATCTATCTCATCCACCTTCTATGTGTCCCATACAAAATTTAATAATTCCTTTTATAAGTAAGATGATATACATCTCAGTTGTTGTCTCTCGATCAAATCCTCCACCGCCTCGCCCCAACTCCTCTCTTATCTCAGTATTCCTTCTTCTCTCTTTTCTGGTCACCCCACTATCAACCTCAACACTCTCATCTCCGCCGCCACGATCTTACTCCTTGTTCTGGTTGTAAGTTTCCACGACTCGCGATCCAAACACAAGCCTGGTTCTCAGAATGTGGTAAATACTCAGCCGTTTTTAACACTGTCTGCGTCCATGTCTGTTTTCAGCAAGGGATGCAAACGACCTAACTCCTCTAGAGTAGTTCATTATTCTTCCTCTATTTCACCCTCCATCTTCCACTACTGTTAGCGTACTACCAAATCTTAAAAGTTCCTCGCATCTTTATCCTTCCAAACCGATTCTATGTTTAAAGTTCTCATCCTTCCCTTAGCTATCTCATTACTTCCAGTCTTTCTCATATTCCATCCTAATCCCCTCGTCGAGCACCTGCCTCCCATCTAATCAGTACTCTCTGTAACGTCTCCATGTCTCTTGCAACTAGAGCAATATCGTCCGCATATGCCATTCCACCAAATCTCCTCCTCTTCCACCCCAATCTCTTCGCATACACTTTGTCCATATACAGGATGAAAAACAATGTGACTAACATCTCCCTGTCTAACACGCTTTTCTTACTCCAAACCACTGTCCATCCTATAACGCGTCCTAACGCACTTTCACTACTTGGTGTAAGAGTAACCCTTATCACTCTAATCAACTTGGGTCTATCTGATAGTAACGTCCTCGAGTGTCCAAAAAAGTTTACCCTAGGTACATCCGTCAAATGCCTTCTTAAATCCACAAAAGCATATCATTCCCTTATCCCACCTCCCAGCTGTTCTCGAATCATCATGCTTCAAGAAAATATCAGATCCGCTGTTCTTCGTCCGGGCCTGAATCCATACTGCGCTTCATTCAGCTTGTCTCGACTCCCGTCCTGACTTTCTCCGAATATCCTTTCATTATAACTTCATGACAGCGACAGTCGAACGATATGCCGCCTATAATTGGGAACAGTCGCCCCTATCTCCTTTTAAACATCGGGCTACTGTCGCCCTGCCCGACTCGAAAGGTACTGCTCTCCGACTCTCCAGAAATCATAAACATTTCACATCATCCGCATGACCTCCTCAACATCGCATTGTCTACCGGCAGCCATCACATCCTGGACTGCTTCCATTTTTCATATCCCATTGCAATCTCCCATACTCTTCTATGTTATCGCACTCATCCACGTTTTATCGGAGCTGTTCCTCTCTGCATTCCGGAAGGTTCTCATCTCCTTCCTCCTGATTATATAACTCTGAAAAGTACTCTCCCCACCTATCACTGATCTCATCAGGGTCCACTCTCAGCTTACCCGCCTTATCCTTTACTGAGTGTGCAACAGTCGACTCCGTTACTCGTAGGATCTTTGCAATGTATATATTGAAATTCTAGTTCCACCCATATCCTGTCTCAGTTTGTTCACCGATCCTCTCCCATGCTTGCTCCATCGCTCTCCTTTTTATGATCTCGGCCTCCTTTCCATTTACCACATATTCCGCTCTTGTCTCAGGGGATCTTCTTTTCATCCACGCTCTAAACTTTTTAATTTTCTCCTTTACTGCACGTGCAACTTCATCTGTCCACCAGGCAGTCTTTTTTCTTTCTGGAACCGTCTTTTACCCAGCGTATCTCTTCGCCCATGTTATCATTTTTTCTTTAAAATTACTCCACTCTTCCTTCCTACATCTACAAGCATTCTCTCTCCTCTGTATAAATATCACGGTACTGTCTTTCTACAAAAACGCCTTTTCACTTCATCCTCCTTTAATATCTCACTTTTTTGGCCCTTTACCCCGCTTCTTCTCGTGACCATTCTTCTTGGTAAACGGGGGTTTTGCGAATTTATATTCCCTACCAGCTAAACGATGGTCCGAATCAGGCGACACTGATGGTATGACTTTTCAACGTCTCTTCCCACTTCCTGTTGTTATCAAGTATAAAGGTCTATTCATTGATTATGCCTGTAATCCCTCAACAATACTATTCCACCTGTAATAGGTCCATTATGCGAGTCCTCCTATCGCAAATATGTTTTTTCACTGCCAACCTATTGCGTTTCCGCTAAAATCCGAACAACCTTCTTGGCCCCTCCGCGTTTCTTTCTCCTATTTCAAACGCCCCCATTGCCTATCTCGGTACCTATCTCTTCCTTCCTATGTGCGCATTCAAGTCCCCATGACAATTTTCACTTCAGTATTCATTCCGTCTAAACACTTTTGCAACCTGGTTCAGTACAAAACATTCTTTTCTTCCTGTGGGTCTTTCTTGGTGTGGTGCATAGACTGTAATATGCCACAAGTCTTCCTTTTCATGCCTCAGATGCTATTGCAAATTTTTTCATTTTTAAAGAACTATGTCCTGACCGTCTGTTCTACCAAACTCGGGGCAGGTAATGCCAACCCAATAGCTTTCTTTCCTCATTTGCTCCCCTTTCTATATCCAGTTGGTAATCATATTATTCTCGCTCCTCCTCTCATCCTCATCCTGCTCTCGGCAACACCAAGACAACATCCAGTGGTCTCTCCTCATGCATACCCACAATCCTCCTCCTTCCTTTCTCTCCATTTTACTTCTCTAATAGTTCCTATACGGAATGAGCTTATCCTTTGTGTAGTCGTAGTTCGTTCAGTTCCATTTTCATGCTGTATTAACAACCGAAAAGATCCGTCCTGGTTAAGAGGCATCACAAGCGGCGTCTTGAGGCCACAACAATCCACCGCTGGCTGGCTTAGGCCTGTCACGGCTTCTCTTTTCCTGGACTGGGTTATGTAGTCTCTCCGGACATGTATAGCCCCAATTGGGTTACCGAGCTCTTCTCCACAGTCTCGCAGGCACCTGCCCCGGTCAAATTAAGCCACATGGCAACCACCTACAAGTAACCAGCCCATTACATGGCAGATGGAGCCTCCATGAATCGCCGTGAATATATATATCTTAATGATATATAACTATATATAGTATATATATATATTATATACTATAATAATAATATAATATATATATAAGTATAAATATATATATATATATTATATATATATATATATATATATTATATATATAAATTATATAATATATATATATATATAATATTATGTATATATATATATATAGAATGATATATATACTATAATAATAATATTATATTAGATAGTACAGTTTATTTATTAAGTATATATATATATATATATAATATATAATATATATTATATATATATATATATATTATATAGTATATATATATATAAATATATATATATATTATACTCTATATATATATATATATATATATATATATATATATATATATATAATAATAATATATATTATATAAAGTATAATATATATACTATCATATTTAATAAGCTCCCTGGATGTTGTTCGCCACAGTCGCAATTTAAAAATTGAAAAGAATGTGCAAAGGAAATCAGAAGAAGAAGAATAAAGGAAGAGAAGAGGAAAATATAAATCTAGAGAACTGGTTTTACCATCTGATGTGGAAAGAGAGATATGATTCCGCTTTTGGGAATTTGTACTAGCAAGAGAGTGGGGACATTTGGAATATATGATCGCCATCAGGAATGGCAACAGTTATTTGAAATTAAACATTCGATTTTAAATTTGATAAAATATAAAAAATTATTAGCTCATAGGTAAGATACAAAGCTTACAGCGCGATTGCCAGGTTCGAGACGGTGGAGCGAGAGAATGTGAGCTATTCTCTATAAACTCTAGGCTTCGTCCCACTCAGACGTTAATGAGTATATTTGTGGTGTGCTTTGCTACTAATGGGAAAACTTCCCGGCTTCCTTAATAGGTCTGGCCAGCCAGCGATTCTGCCGAAGGCCCGTATAAACCCAGGTAAATTCCTAGATGTTTTTACTGGACAGGTCGTGGTTTTCAACTAGGACAGCCATGACCTTCCTGGAGCAGTTTTTTTTTTTTTTTTTTTTTTTTTTTTTTTTTTTGATTTTTCCTTATTTATTTTTACTATTAAAATTTGTTAAATTATGATAAAACTCGTAGGTGTTGAAGCTATTGAAACATAGGAAACGCTTTCTTTCGCAAATATATCATTTTTTGCGCATATTTCAACATTTGGACTTGAGGTACATATATCTTCAAAATCTCACGGCACTTAAAGTTGGACTTTGGTTGACTTAGGAATGAACACATCCAGGTCTTACCCGTGAAAGGGCTATTTCAAACATCTCTGTGGACTGGGGAACCACAGATATTTAGTTTTTTTCTTCTCTCCACAAGGGGTTACAAGTGTTGTATATTATTTAGTGAAAGAAGTGAAAGTTTCCAAATATTAATTTTTATACATAATAATAATAATAATACATCAATAATGTGATAGTCTTGCTAACGCAAATGAAATATTTAACAATAATAATAATACATAATACATAATAATAATAAATGCAAATATATCAAATAATATATAATAATAATAATAAAATAAATAATAAATAATAATATAATAATAATAAATAAGTAATAATAATAATAATAATAATAATAATAATAATAATAATAATAATAATAATAATAATAATAATAATAATAATAATAATAGTGGATAATATATTGCGGTAATGGTAATGACGGTGAACAGAGTAATAGTAATATGACAATAGTCTAAATCAATAGTGAAAATCTTTATTTGTTATATGTGAATATATTGATTATCCCCACGCTTTTGTTATCTAATTATATACAAAATTTTACATTATTTATAGCTCAGTGTTAGAGCACTGTCGCCAAACAAAGCGAGGGTCCGAGGTTCGCAACTGGTCCGGTGGAAGAATGTTGAAGCTATTTTCCCTCGGCTTGGCTTCGTTCTGCTGGAGTAAACGAAAAGTACACCTCCTCCTTCGATTAGGGCTCTGCCAGGTAGTCTGACGTGTGCTTATCTCTGTAGAAATATATAATATAAAGAATATATATATATAATAATATATATATTATTATATAAATATATATATATATAATAATATATATATACTCTATATGTATATATATATATATAATATATAATTATATAATATAAGGGTAAATGTCTAGAACGTGTGATCGCACTACGAAAAGGGATTAATACCATCATTTTGGAACCCCAATATACGAATCATATGTTTGAAAAAAAAAATTCAAATATAAATGAAAAAATGTAAAAAGAATTGATATATATATAATTTTTTTTTTTCAACTTCACACTAAGGGAACAAAATTAGCTAGGCAATTTATTCTATTTAAATTGACTTATGTAACTAAAAGTTTTAAAGCATAATTAGATTTAATTCTGCCTTTAAAGCAAGCATAAATAATTCGGAATAACTAAATTAGCTATTGGGAAAAGGAAACATTGTGAAATGCTGGTCCATTTAGGGGAAATATATAATATATATTATATATATATATTATATATATATATATATATACTATATATAATATTATAGTAAATATATATATAATTATATATATATATATATATATAGTACTACTAAATTATATCACAAAACTACAATAGCTACAGCGAAAGGTAATATATAATAGGAAACCAGGTAAGGTTATTATAAGAAATTAAAAAAAATAAAAACATAATCGAAGCTTGTTAAAATTAAGTCAAATGATTGAGAGACTATTTAGAGCCTTTTATTGGTTATCTCGTTAAATAAATAGACTTGCTATTAAATTTTGGCTTTTTTTTTTTTTTACTAAAAGAATACCCCAAGGGTATGCCGCACCGATGGCAGGAGTCGGGTCTCTCGGCTTGGAACTACGGGTAGGACTAATTCCCCCCTCCGGAGAGGGTCTCCGAAACCCCCGCTCTTGTTAGTAGTTTGAGTGTCCGCGGGGTTCCTCCGCTCCCCTCCGGGTTATGGAAAAACGTCCCCCCTGTGTTTCCATTCGGGCTCGAGCCCCTACATGCCGTACATACTGACAAATAAATATAGTATATATACTATAATATATATATATATATATATTATATTATATATATATAATATATATATAATATAATATATATAGTTATATTATATATATAGTATATATAGATAGATATATATATAATTATATATATAAGTTGTCTCTCCTAAAATAAAAAATAGCCAATATTTTATTTATTTATTTATTATTTTTTTTTTTTACATTTCTAACAAAAATTACAAGGATTCCAAAAGGCTATTTCTTTTTGCTGTAGCAGTTGTATTTCTTTTTTTTTTTTCTTTTTTTTTTTTTTTTTTTTTCTTTTTTTTTTTTCTTTTTTTACAGTTGCCGCAACGAAATTTGCAGGATTCCAAACAATGTATTCTTTCCTGTAGCTTATTGTATTTTGAGGATGTCGATCGACGATTAAGTTGTGGTTTTAAACGCAAATATCACCATATATATATATACTATATAATATATATATTTATATAATTATATAATAATAATTATATAATATACTATGTATTATATATATATAGATATATATAATATATATATAAATAAATATATATATCATAATGAATAATATATATAGTATATATATATGATATATATAATTAATATAGTATATATATATATATATATATAGATATAATTATATATAATATATAATATAGTATATATAATAATGATATATATTATAATATCTATATAATATCAAGTATATCTATAATAAAGCTCAGTCGAAGCCCATTTTTCAGAAATATTATTCTTCTTTTTTCGTGTTTTTATTTTTACCGAATAAAAGTAAGGTAAAAACTTAAATGTTCTCAGAAATATATAGGTTCATTACTTTAACGTGCGTTGTGCGACATCCGTTCTAGACTTCAACATATATAATTATATATATATATATATATAGTATATATATATAATATATATAATAGTATATATATATATATATAATATATATATATATATATATATATATATATATTCATATATATAAATATAATTAAATATAATTTTATATATATATATATATATATAATGATTATATATATATATAAATTATATATATATATATAGATATATATATAATATAATAATATATATATTTATATTTATATATATAATTATAATATATATATATATATATTATATACTAATATTATATTATTAAGAAATCACCACCACTCACGGGCCGGGCCCTTCTCAAGATTTGAACAAAAAATAATAATAAATTGAGAAAAATATCTGTAAAGATATTCATCATCTGCATTAGTTCTTAGATTTCTTTTATTTCTCTTCCGCTTTTCTCTTCATGCAAATATTATCGGAAGAATCTGCCTACCAAACTCATCTCAGCAGAAGTACTTTCTACTACCTTTTGCTCTTCTGCGTGATTTTTCTTTTTTCTTTTTCTTCTTCTTAGCAGTCTCCCGTAATGAGCTTCCTTAACAAAATTTCAAAAGTGCTATTAGTATTTTGTTTCAAATTCAGCTTCACATTTTCTTCAATAAATATATATATATACATAGTACTTCAACGTACATCCACTATTTGTGTATATATATATATAATATAGTATATATATATAATAGATATATATAATATATATATATATATATATATATATATATACTATATATATATATATGTGAAGGTAACGCATTAAGGAAAGTGAAGAACTTTTAGACTTTTAAATAAACTTTATTTAGGACAAAAGTTTACTATTAATATGTATGAACCTAAAAACCCCGTATTTAAAACAAACAAAGTCAAAAAAAAAGTTCGTATTTTTTTAAAGTAATTCAAGTAAAAGACGCTACTTTCACGTAGTCTATTTTTGGTACATTAGCTGTTGCCAGATTTTCTAATGGTTCACGAGAAAAAAGCGATTTTTTTTACGTACACTTTAGTAATATTTTAGAATATACGATAAAAAAAGTTACTATTTTAAAAACTATAGACTTTTTTGAAAGAAAGTTTATTTTAGAATAAAATTTTACTATCTTTATATTGAACCTATATAGAATTGTATTGAAAATAAAATGGGAAAAATTTTTTTAAATTTTTTTATATATAATTAACTTCCAGACGCATGCTTGTCGCGGTTCTTTTTTGGTACCTTTTAGATCTTGCAACATTAATGGTTTGCGAGAAGAAAACGAATATTTTTTTTTGTATACTTATATATTTTTAACATTATTTTTTGGCGTTTTTGATTTGGCAAGAATTCTTCTAAAGGAAGAAGTTCTTCACTTTTCCATTTGATTTGTCAATATTCTTTCAAACTGAAAAAGACAAAGAGAATCACAAATTTAATATACTTATCGGTCAACTTTTGACAGTTTTCTTCCTTCGTAAGGGTTGCTAGTGTTATGTTCTTAGCAACTCCTGAGTTTTATTTTAAGAGTTTGTGACGTCACATGGTAAATGCGTTAAAGAATGTTTTAATGTTTTTAAGGTTCGAACCAACTACTTTTATCTGTCGAAATATCTTAATTTATGTGCTATTTTCTAAATGAATACTGGTGAACATAGAATGATAAAAATTACAAAATTGCGAAATATTATTTCTGTTAGAATTCTTGTGACGTCATCGAAAGTTGGCATATCATATATATATATATATATATTATATATATTTATATATATTATATAATATATATAGATATAGATATATATATACATATATATATATATATATATTATATAATATATATATAATATATATATAGGCATATATTATATATTAATAATTTATTTATTTAAACTAATGGAACCCCAAGGGTATACCGGACCGATGGCAGGAGTCGGGGTCTCTCGGCCTTCCGGGGAAGACAGGGTAGGACTATTTTCCCCCCCTCCGGAGGGTCTTCGAACCCCCCGCTCTTTTGGATTGTGTGTCGCGGGAGAGTTCTCAGCCCCTCCACATAACGGGTATGGAAAACGTCCCCCCTCTGGTCCCCGTCGGCTCGAGCCCTACATTGCCGTGTAATACATATACTAATAGTATATAATGAGCTATATACCTATATATATAGTATATATATAAATATATGATATATATATATTATATAATAATATATATATATTATATATATATATATACTTATAATGCTATTTATATATATAAATATACAGATATATATATATATATATATATATATATAGTATATATATATATAAGATATATTATATCTATATATATATATATTAGTATAGTATATATAATAATATATATCTATATATATCATATATATATATAATAGCTATATTATAATTTAGTTACCCTAAGAAAAACAATTTTCTCTCTAATCTAGCAACAAGATGGGCGACAAATAAAAAAGTACGAAACTTAATTTTCCAGAAAAATGCTTGAACTTTCCCAAATTTCAAGTTTAGTCGCATTCTCTGACATGAAGAAAACATGTTTTTTTTTTTTTTTTTTTTTTTTTTTTTTTTTTTTTTTTGTTTTTTTTTTTTTTTTGTCTCGTAAATTTTGTTTAAATGTATAAAATCATTAGTAATATATTTATAGAAGAAGAGAACTGTAAAAATTTTTTTTTTTTTTTTTTTTTTTTTTTTTTTTTTTTTAAATACATGTGCTTTCCCGTTTGACTTATATATCGAAAACTTTTGTTCTAATAAAGCTTACAATAATACTATCCCTTTTTCCTTCAGTTGTGGTAACTTAGCCTACTATATATATTATATATATATCTATATATTATATATCATATTTTTATTTGTATATACATCTTAAAAATATAGCTAGTATATATATTATATATATATTATATATAAATATATATATAATATATATATATATATATATATTATATAGTATATATATACGATTATATATATATATATAATATATATATATATATGAATATGGTCAGCAGTGTCGCTAACGCTGACATATGTAACTCGAGACAGCAACAGCTACAGTAAGAACAAATTTATGTTTTTGAAATAGGGGAAAATTTTAAGGGGGGGTTTTTAAATTTTTTTTTTTTTTTTTTTTTTTTTTTTTTTTGGCCTTATTCGTCGTAATATTTAACAAAAAAAACAAATTCCCCCATTTAGGAGGCTCGAGCGACGGGGGACAGAGGGCGGGATAGAACGTCCCACCGTCGTCCACCTGGAGGCGAGAAGGCCCCGACTCGTGCATCTTTGCGTTTACCCTAGGTATTCCT